>JAYEVE010000351.1:0-109660 GCA_036346375.1 Guadua angustifolia | reverse complement strand
TGTTTAATGAGTCCCTCTCTGTATAGTCATGTGGTGGAGTTGATTAATTTCTATTAGATGTGTGATTGGTTAACTAAGGACCTGCTAGAATGATATCTTATAACTGCAAAAGTTTTCTGTCTTCTGAGTGGATGTCCTAGTTTTAGGGGAGGTGCTGCCGAAATTTTTAATAATTATGACAACCTCCTAGTTGTTCGTTTGCTTTGCGAATATTTATTCTTAGTGATTTGTAGTTCTTGGTGCTAGAGGGTGTAACATTCAGGGTGCGGGGTGCCGGGGTGTTACAGGATTCTAGTCCAGGAACGTCCACCGCCATCGTTGTTGATAGTAGCATTGATCCTATCATTGAGAATACATGTTCTGAGACCGATGCCCCAAAGAGACCAATTGGTAAGAAGAAAGCCAAAGAAGCATTGTGGCGAGGTGGAGGTGATTCTTACATGGAGGCTTGTGACCATTTTTGGGCCAAAAAAAAGGAGCCTGATGCAGAGAAAGAAAAGAAGAAAGAGGAAAGATTCAACCAGTCGTACGAACTAGAGAAAGAGAGACTTCAGTTAGATCAAATAAGGGCTGCAACTGAACAAGCGAGGGCTGCAAATGAGGCAAAAAAATCTTGAGATGAAGGAAAATGAATTACAGTTCAAGAGAATGTTAGAGGAAGAGAGGATTATGACAATGGGCATTACTTCAATGCCTGACCATCTGCAGCAGTTCTACAAGAACCTACAAGATGAGATCATTGCTCGTCGTGTTTCTAAATAGCTTTGAGATACTTGTAATTTTTTTACTAAACCTCTCTAGTTATATGTCTGTCCACAAATACTTTAGCATGCATTGTTGAGACTGATACTTTGTTGAGACTGATGCATTGTTGAGATTTGTTAAATCAAGACAGTTCTTTTTTCTGTTGCCATCCTAATTGAACAAGGTGAACATGCAAGTGCTATTAAGTTGAAATTGTTGATATATGATGCCGATCCATCCATCCAGTTAATGCTAATGCATGGTTGGGTGATGCATGCATGCATGTGTGTTGTTGCTTCCAAGTCAAGACATCGATTTCCACTTGTATCAGATTATGATTGGGTGAAGCGATTATGATTTCGGCACTTGCATGTTGATGCAGTGCAGTCAAATATATATATATATTGTATATATGTATATATGTATATATATGTAGATATGTATATATGTTGAACAGTGTGAAAAGTACTCAACAGTAGTTGAACAGTGTTCTAACAGTGTATTTAACACATTCAACGACTTGCATGGAATAGTAGGGAATAGTGTTGTGCAGTGTTAAATAGTACTGTGATATTGTATAATTTTGGCCAGGATCTTTAGAGGTTGGCGAGACCAACAAGACGCCTAGATCAAAATACAACAACCTTGTAAAATCCTACTCAGTACTCACCATATTTCTCATTATCTTGCTTATGAAGTTGCGAACCCTACTGGTAAGACTTTCAATTGTTTTTATTAGAGCCTTATGGTAAAACTTTTATCGTCTCCTCAGGCAGTTCCACCCGAAGGGAACACTTACCTCTAGATATATGTTCTTTATGACCCAATGATCATACAAAAACCACTAGAGCGTTTTCTCCTTTAAGGTCCATAGCATAAAAGTGATACCATAAGATTGAAATAACCAAGATTGAAAGTCCACTATTTTTAGGAAAACAACTTCAGTCTGCAAAATAATTTACATATGGTTTTCCCTTTTGGGAACCCCGAAGATTATGTACAAGAAGAGGTTACCTTACAATACCTTAAAGCTTTACAGACCCTCTTACAATATATCCAGAGGGCTAGATTTTATGACAGGCTATACAATCTAAAGAAACTTGAAGTAGAGAAGCAAGGAATTCTTGCTTTCAGACTATAACTGGGCTTATAGTAGAGGATTGGATGGTAGGGGAATAGTAGAGCTTCGTTTGTTTCTTATTTTTCTCTTCTTCTTCTTGTTCGTGTCCCTTTGGCTGAGGGGTTCTCTTCCCTTTTATAGCCGATTCATGAGACATAGAGACTTGGTATTATTGGCTTCGACCAGCGAGCCTTGCTGAGGTGTCTTCAATTATTCGACCTTTGCCTAGCTTTGCTGAGGTGCCTTCAATTATTTGACCTTTGCCACACCAATAATTGGCAACGTGGCAGTCTCTTCGAGAGTTTTCTTCACCAGGTGGTTACGTGGTGGTGACTTTTCTAGAGTATTCTTCAAAAGCAGTTGGCTACGTGGTGTCCTTTCTAGAGCATTCTTTACTTTTACAGGAAGAAAGTTGTCCTGCAAAATATTTTATATTTTTCTTTACTTTTGCCCATGTCCGGCAATATCCATGTCGTCTTCTGACAATGGGATTTCAAATTTTTCATCTATAATTTTCCTCATTTCTTCAAACTTCTTATCTATATCCTTTTTTAATTCTTCCAAAATTTCATTCTTTAAATCTGTCTTTAGTTGAGGCGATATTAGTTCAAATTTCTCTTCTATTTTCCAATCTATATATTCACCATCTAATGGATCGACCTCTTTCATTAGACATTCCTTATAAGTAGGCTTTCTCTTTGATTTTTCATCTTCATTTATATCTATTATCGCACCGTGTGTACCACTTTCTTATTTTTGGCTCGTCTGTAGTTAGTCATATATTCTCTTGCCATCGGTTCTACATAATAATTTGGGCATAATATTTTCCTGGCATTCTTTAAGGCATCGTCAATATCTCCATATTTCTTCCAGGATATAGTACCATATAATTTTGAGTCTATTTTGGCAGATACTACTTCTTCGAATGAAATATAAATTCCAGGTCTAGGGCCTTCAAATATAACATACAGTGGCTTTGGTTCTATTGTTTCCAGTATTTCAGTCATTGGTGAGATAATTTTATTAGTAGCATGAAAATATTCAGCTAGACTATTTAATATTGAAAGCATATAACCTTTATCTTCTTTTTTCACATTATGTTGATACCACAAATTATCTAGTATACATTCTTGCACATCAGTGATGTCAATATGGTCTTTAGGTTTAAATTTAAAAGTATTAGGAGGAAAAATTCTTAATTTATTATCTCCTCCGAAATTATAGGCTTCCACACCGTTTGGGAGTAACGTTTTCTTCATTCCTGCAAAATAGGTGAGCGAGAGAATATGTCAGGCAATTTATTATCAATACCCTTTATATGTTCAAAGCTCACTTTATATCCATTTCCTGAAATAATGTCTTCAAACAACACCCATCTCTTTGTTGAACTTTTCTTACTGTTAATTTGATTATAATATCTACAGATAGCTTCACAATCAGTTCTTACTATGAACTCTTTGAATCCTAAATAAAGTCTGAATGAGTTTAGCGCATAAATGATTGCTAGAATTTCTCGGTCTATATTATTTACTATTTTCAATTTATAGCTTCTTGATGCGTACCTGCATATTTTTTCTTCAGCTTTTGGAGGGTATTTGTTAGGTTTTTGCTTTAATAGTGCTCCCCAGCCTATTTTGGAAGCATCAGTTTCTATAATAAAGAAACTGTCTTTTAAGGGTAGTTCTAATGGTTTGAGAATCTTTACCTTATCTTTGATGGCTCTTACTATTTTAACATCTTCAGAATTAAAATATTTCTGTCCATTTTTTTTTAATTTAGCATATAAAGGTCCTGCTAATTTGGCTAAGTTCTCTATATAGTTTCTTGCATAATTTACGATTCCTAGAAACTGTTGTAATTTCTTTGTGTCATTCATAACATCTGGGAACTCTAAAATCTTTTTAGCTACATGTTCTTGCAGATATATTTTTCCCTCTCCAATTTCATGACCTAGAAACCTAATCTTTTCTTTGCATATATCCATCTTCCTTTTAGATAGGATTAAACCATTTTGCTCTACTAGCCTAAAGAATATATCGAGATGAGCAATGTGCTCTTTATAGGTTTTTGAGAATATTAAAATATCATCAATGTATACTAGTATAAATTCTTGATGTACATTGAATATTTTTTGCATTTTTCTTTGAAAGATAGCAGGTGCATTCTTTAAACCTAATGGCATTACCAACCATACAGAATGCCCTTGAGGACAAGTGAATGCTATCCATTTTATAGAGTCTTCTGCCATTTTTACTTGCCAAAAACCGGATTTTAGATCAAATTTTGAGAAAAATTTGCTACCTTGAATCCTGTTTATCCATTCTTGTTTATTTGGGATATTAAAAGCATCATCTACTGTATTGTCATTTAATCTCTTATAGTTTATAACCATCCTTGATTTCCCCCTGACTAATTCTGAATGATTCCTTACTATAAACGCTGCAGATCTATGTGGACTTTTACTTTCTCTTATGGCTCCTAATTTTAACAATTCTTCTATATGCATCTTAAAATCTTCTATGTCTTTGGGTGAAGCTTCTATAGGGCTGGTCTTGTTTATATATTCTGGGTTTATGATGTCTATAGTACAGACTATCTCATTTTTCTCCCAATGTTTCATAGGAATTTCTCCAATTATCTGGATATATTCAAGTCTATTGATAATTTTTTGAATGTCATCTTTAGATTTTATATCTCTATACCAATTTGGAGCAAACGATTGTAGACCTATGCATTCTATAAAAGTATTTGCTATATAGTAATCTTCTAGAAGTGCTTCTGTTACAGGCAACTGCTCTTCTTCTGTATTAGCATAATTGTTTGTTGTTATTGTACTAACTGTTGTATTTCCACCACGCTTTCATACTTCTGAAATATAAGGAATATCGTCTTGACACGGAATGAATGTAATTCCTTGTTCATGTATGATAGTAGTTTGGATCGATTGCTGTAAAAATCTTAGGCCTATAATCATTTCATCATTGATCATTGATAAATCCCTTATTGTGATTTCATCTATTATGTATTTAGTACCATTCATGTATAATTCAATATTATATGCTAACTGGTTATGAACCTTTTTTGTTCCTGACATGTCAGTTGATATTTCTGCTTTATCATTATCTATGGTATGGACTATTTCTGGACATCTTTTAAAATATTTATCATGGATAATATTTTTCGTACAACCCGTGTCTACTAGTGCTAGTACTTTAAAGGCGATGTTGGGTTTTAATTTTATCTTAACTAATATCTCTTTGAATGGAAGCTTAATAATATATTTATTTCCAAAACTAGATAATGCTTCTCTAAGTTGAAACCCTTTTTGATTCTTATCATCTATTATAGTTATTGTTTGTTCTTTGAATTCGGTGTTTTTGTCTTTCCTATCTCCAGGCAACTCATCTATGTTTACTCCTTTCATCTCTTCAATTTCCAATTCTAATTTGTTGACTCTATTTTCTAAAGTCCTAACTCTACTGGCTAAAACTTGTTCATCAGATTCTAATTCTACTTCTTTTCTCCATTTTTGCCTTTGGGTTCTTAGACATTCTAGGCATACTTGCCTTAAGCAAACCTTACAGGTGGCTCTATTTTCCTGACTAGGATAGTATTTACAGTATGCACACTTTATGTTATAATCTCCTTTTCCCTTAACCCGGTCATGATCACAAATGGTTTGATTCATCATTTCGATTCTTACCCCTGCTAAATTATCAATTAAGTCTATTTCATCCTCACTAGACTCAAGTTCGCCTTCAACATTTTCCATTTCATCTGTTTCTATGATAGAGTATATCGATTCATCATCCTTAATCTCGTTGTCACATACTAATATATTTTCATTCACACTATCTATTATTAAGACTCTCTCTTGCTCTTCATACTTGCTAGAATATCTCTTCTGATCTTTATTTGGGCATGTTTTGCTTAAATGATCAGGAGAATTACATATAAAACATCTACACGTTTTATCATAATTTGTTCTAGAATCATATCTTCTTACATTACGCTTATGCAAAAATGGGGCTTTATTATCGATCTCCTAAGAAAATATCTTCGCTTTGTTCTTATAGGATTTCTACTCATATTTGTTGGCTTGTAAATTTGTCTCAACACAGACATATCATAAAGTAAACAACAGTAATAAACAAAAGAGTGTAACAACATCATCACATTATTACAAGTATGGAGCCTTACGGCTTAAGTGAAAATGTAGCAATGAAATGTAGAACAAAAGAGCTAATCAAGATGCCCACAGCAACCGATCGGGTACGCCCCTAGTAGTCCTACTGATCCTCCTCATCAAAGTCTTCACCACAGATGTCTTCATCTCGCTTTATGGAATAAGCGACCCGCAATGAAAAGCGGGGTGAGTATGCAACATACTCGCAAGTCTCTAAACTTAATGCAAGTAACTAAATGCAAGGCTTAAACAAAGGATGGCATATATGGTTCATTTCAAGATAAAGCAAAAATTTAAATTTAAATACAAGTAATAATTTCATAAAGCAAAGATTTCCCAAAATGTAAATAGCATAATTAATTAAATTGAAGTATAACAATTTTCTGTGTTCCAACTACTGGTTGGCTCTAGCCGCCAAACTAAATCCGGAGCTCTAGCCGTCATGATTCCCAACCACATTTTCATTTTTAAACCAAATCATCATTTTTCCATTTAAAACCAAAACCGGAAAATCTACTATGTGAAAGCTGCCCACGCTTGCCCTTGTCCGTGGGCACGGCTACTCAAGTAGTTTTAAGACTCGCAGAGTGGTACACTTTACCCACACGACAAGATCAGCCCTTGTCGCCATGCAATTAACACACTTCCTTTGGTGTGTCGGCAGGAGATCATGACAAGGCCTTTACAATGCGATACCGCTACCGACTTCACCCGCTAAGGTTTCATCATTGTTAGGGCTAACCGCCCGATCTGAAAGCCCTCTTGAGCCTTGCAAGTGTCATCTCGACAAACCCGCATGTTTAATCGGGCGAAGTCAAATAATGATACATGCAAATTACTTAGCCAGTCGCACCCATATAGACATGTGGTTGTACTTGTATATCATGGCCCAAGGTAACACACGACCGGTCCTTAATTGACTAGGGCGACAATCACATTCCAAAATTTTGTGCATCCCGCACCCGCCATTCAACCAATCCGCCTTGTCTAAATCATTTTTCACTTTTAATTTCAAATTAATACCGCAACACCAATTGCCATAATTTCCTCAATTCATTTTGAATCAAATATGAAATCATTTCCATAATGGTAAGGTACCGACGTGATTAAGCATGGCTAAGCGGTTTCTACTGCTCCCACAATAAAATGTTTACCATTAAATACAGTAATTAGTTTTCCTAGGGTGTCAATGGTTATCAACATGAATATCAATGTGGGTATAACAATTTGGCATTTATCTAAGCATTTAAAATGACATTAAAGTACGATATGTAAATTAAATAGCATGCAATAATTTAAAACAAAATAACATTTCATAAACTTGGGTTCAAAATGGTCAAGGGAGACTTGCCTTCAACCTCTCACGCTGCTGCTACCTCCGCTGGATGCTCCTCTCGCTCAACCGATGCGTCGTCTACACGCGAAACACGCGAATCGATGCAAAACAATAAATAAACAGAAATAAATAAAATTCAAAAAATTCATAAAAATGACACCAACAGATAGATCTTGATTTTAGATAAATTTAGAAATTTGAATAGTTCGAATCGGAGTTCGAACGGAGGAGAACGGGCTCTCGGAAGTTCCACGGGAGGAAAAATCAGAAAAATCACAGACGTGACACGTGTCAAGCTGCGACTGGCTGGGGTTTCGGGTTTTCGAAAATAACAGAAAATAGAAAATAAAACCCACTGACATGTGGGGTCTATGTGTCATAGACTCGGCTCATGGCGAACCAAGTTCACAGCTTACGGGTGACGAGGCACACAGATGAACTAGGGCTTACGTGGCGATGAGGTGGCGCGGACGTGGTTGACACGTAGCAGACACGCAAGTAGCTAGGGCCTACGTGGCGAGGACGTGGCATGATGTGGTGGACACGCATATCTACGACGATGAGGTGGCTCACACGTGGCAACGCGTGGCATACACGCAGATGGTTAGGGCGGACGTGGCGACATCGTGGCGCTGACTCAGTGACCCGATGACCCAGCATCGCTGACGGGGACGGACACATGGACCTAAGGCCGAGGTGGCGTCCATGTGGCGACACGGGTCTCACACGCGGCGCCACACGGCGGACACGGCGATGGTAAGGAGTGACGAGGCAGTTGGCTCAAGGGGAAGGTCTTACCGGGTAGACGTGGAGTAGATCTGGGCGTCGGAATAAGATCGGACGACCACAGGCGGCTGAAGAAGTTCGACGGCGAGACGCCAGTGTTCTCCCGCCAGAGACGAAGAAGAAGAGGTGGCGGCGGCGCAACACGGCACGGCTTACCACCAAACTAGGGGCAAAGGAAAAGGGGCACAAAGGTGAGTTCAATGGTACCACTAAACACGGCGGAGGCTCACTGGCGGGAAAGGAAACGGCAGTGGAAACCTTCGGGCGCAGCAACGAACTTCGGCGAGGTCGCTAGAGCCAACGGCGGCGTCTCCGGTGGAATGGGTAGGGCCAAAATGTGCGGCGCGGAGAGGGGAACCTCGGGGTGTGCGCGGCGTGAGCTTATATAGCCTAGGGTTGCGGCCAAAAGCGCGGAAAGCAAGGTTGGTCGCGGGCTGGGGTTTGCACGGGCGGCGGCGCTATTCGAGGTGACATGGCTCCATGGGAGCCGTAGATGCTTGATCCAACGGTGGAAAGAATCAGGCGGTAGGGTTAGGGTTTTTGTTCCTGTGCGGCGGTGCGATGCTTGACTGTTGGATCAACGATCAGCGGCTGAGAAGGTTGATGAGGATTAGGGTTTTCGGTGGGGATTGATCTGCGAAGGAACGGGCTGGGCGGAAGTGTACAGTAGCGGGCCGAACAGAAGAGGAACAGTGAATTCGGCCCAACCGGTGGAAAAAGAGATTTAAGAATTAAGAAAAATCCGAGTAAACCTCAAATAAATCGAATAAATAGCAAATAAATCCAGAAAAATCCCCAAAAATACAGAAAAATCAAATTAAGCACAAGGAACCCAAATAAAATAAGAAATAATTAATTTGAAGTATTGATTAATCGAATTAACATCTTGTTGACTTTAAAAATTTCCGTTTAAGCTGGATTTATTCGAGAAAATTTTCACAGGTTCGGATTTTGAAATTCGAGTTCAAGAGCTTGAAAACGGAATGTTACACAGAAGTTGTAGTCAAAATGCTTCATAGACCTTTGAGCCTGTATATTAGTGCAAATTTTCCTCAATTGCTTGAAAACAAATGTTATAGCTTGAGATATATTTATAACTGATCCTTCAGTTTCTTTTTTATATTCTTCAAATATCATACTTCCTAATGGATCTGGTAATTTATTGAAATACCTTTCAACAACCCCTTTATTGTAGCCTTGCTTAGCTGTGGTTGCATTATATAGATAATGCTGTGAAAATTGCTTTATTCCTTTCCAATTGGTAATAGTTAATTTTTCGATTTCTCTTAACCTTTCATTTTGTAGTGTTGTATATCCTAGCTCTGGGTCTTCTGCTATTATTATATTCGAAATTATATTTACAAAGTTGTTAGGATTATTTCCAGCTCTTTTTAATAGTTCGTAATCATTAGGATTACCTTCTACCCATTGTTCCCATAGGACCTTCACAGATTCTCCTAAGAATGTTTCTAAGTATGTGATCATATCTTCTACTCTATTGCCTATACTATGTTGATTTTGCATATATTTTTGAACTATTAAGCTTTTCCATACACTTATAATATTTGGCCAATCTATAGGGTCATGGGCTGCTAGATTTAAAATTGCTCCATCATTTTTGTAATTTTGAAATTGCACGGCTTTTTCAAATTGTCTGCCTTTTGTTCCCACATGCCTATATTGTCCTGGTATATAGTTATATGAATAATCTTCTTTTTTTGGAGGCCATCTTCCAAGGATTCTTGAAAACCTTTCTCTTTCTCCCTCGGTTTTTACAGAGCTCTCTCCATATCTACGTTTCTTTCTACTATCTAGTTCCTCTATATCCATGGCTTCCATCGCATTATCTAAGTAATGCAATCCAATTTTGTAACACCCCGGAGCTCAAATGCGCCACGGATGCTACCAACACTCTAAACTCTAAGATCGGCTTAGAAACTAAGCCACCGAAATTTACAAAATTTCGGCATGACCTCTCTAGACAGTAGGACATCCACTCAGCAGACAAAAAAAAATTGCAGTTATGATATCATTCTAGCAGGTCCTTAGTTAATCAATCACACATCCAACAGAACTTATCAACTACACCACGACGAACGACATATTACAACCATTTCCATACCACCCGGCTTTACAAATCAATTAAATGGTTTTATGCAAACGTGCTTGTGCTACTACTCCCCCCATGCATGCCGGTTTCAATGTACCTGCAACAACACAACAAACAAGCATGAGTCGATGACTCAGCAAAGTACACGAGAGTAACAATTCCAAATTATCATAAGTAAAACAAGAGCCTGACCATAAAAGCAAGGAAGACAAATAAAACAACATCTGGACAATACACATTTATACCCATTTAAATCAATAACTTGACTATACAAGAAAATTACCACAATTCAAACCATCAACTTGATAATAAACCCATTCAACGCCAAAGAAGCACTACTTAACTCTAAGTCACAATGTGTCCTGACTCAACTACCCCTTGTCGCAACTCAACCATTTTCATCTATTGCATTTGAGTTTATAACTCGACTTCACTCCACGATATTCATACCACAAAATTCGCAGGGCAAAGAAATGCGCTAATTCATCACATTCAATTCAATCTCCTTTTGGGTTGAGTTCACGACTCAACCTTCAATTACCATAATCACCATCCATATGACACACCATTTACCACAACACTCATTATTAAAGATGCAATGCACATGAATGCTCATTGCCATGTTCGATCGTGATCGCCGAAAGTGCCCACCCGCCGGTGGCACTCTCACGCCCCTTCCATCCCGTAGATGGAAGGTGCCTACTCTTCTGTCTCGCTCTCATTCACCTCGATGAATGGGACTACGAGGTAGGACTTTCGTGTTCACTACGTGTGAACACAGAGGCCTCGTGATCGTAATGGGTCGCCTCTTCCATTATGAATGCACAAATGCAATTTACATGAACAAAATGCAAACCTTCATTCATCGCCAACACTAACATAACCATAACCACACACATACATAAACATAGCCCACATTCTCACATTCATGACCACAACCACACACATACATAAACATAGCCCACATTCTCACATTCATGACCACAACCACACACATACATAAACATAGCCCACATTCTCACATTCATGACCACAACCACACACATACATAAACATAGCCCACATTCTCGATTCATAACCATCTAACCTATTCGCACGCACACACTCAATTACTTTTTCCCAGATGGGGCATAATTAATATTTAGTATCCACGTACCCCATACTCGCTAAACACTGCAATGTTAACAAAGGTACAGTAAACTTACCGAGATTAAGGCTTACTAATGACCACTCGAATCCACTAGCTAATCATGACCTCGGAGGGATGATCACCAATAAAATTAATACTTGCCACAATCAATAGAAATTAGCCATGAACCGATACATAACAACGAACAACTCAATTCAGCGCACGACTCGATGTACTTGCCTTTTACCAGGGGAAGCGGAGTGGCGCGCGAAGAAGAGGCCACTCCTCCTGAAATCCAAAAATCAAACTCAGATGTAAATTACCTACCAATCCATCATTCAATCAATCGCACACAGAACCCTTGCGTAACTAAATCCCCATGGGTAGCTTTACTCGACATTGCCTAGGGATAATACACTAACTTAAGCATGATGCAGTGATCAAGGAGATAATAGGGTACAATAAACATGATCTCATGTGCAAATGTATCAATCCAAAATAATTGGCTAAACAAAATACTAACACATGTGAATAACAGTATATCATGAAATTTATGTCAACTACGCAATGAGTCAGGTCCATTGGCAACCGACAAACTGCAATACATTAACTTCTTTGTGACATGAATGGACAAATTATGTTGTCTGAACATGATTTCAAGTTTTCAACCACTGTTGCCCACTGAGCACCTCTCTCTTTTAGGCAAGATATGCTTTGTAACAGCTCAAGTGGGTATTATTTAATAATAGTGAATAAATAGATCATGTGTCTAAAGTAGTTATTGATGACCCCTATATTGCTAGTGATTAGCGTATACATAGTTAAGCATCTTGTGTTAAATGGATCCAAGGTCAAGACGGGTGGTCTCTTTGCTTGGTTGAAAATACTTCACTTCTAAAATCTGAGGCGATGAATGCAAAGTTGAAGCATGCAAACCTCTAGAAGACCTAACAACCCCAAAGAAATAATTCAAGTGGACCATCACTCACAGAGTATGATAATGCATGAACAGGTCAAGTTAATTTTACTCAATATGCATAGGAAATGTTATTCCTCATACCCTATGAACCAAGATAAGATGTCCGATAATGGATGAAAATCAAACCACCGCCTCAAATCAGCCCAAAGGAGACCCACTACGCCTCAAGACACCTCATAGCCATTTCATCGAACACATGGCGTATAAATAAACCAACATCGTGACTTTCAATGATTCTCACCACAAGAAGGCAAGAGGGAGGGCATTGTTGCTCGCTTTGAGTCCGCTGAGCCGCTAAACACCGCCGCCGAAATGGAGTTGCTGCTGCTGCTGGCCGGCAGGGGAAGAAGGAGAAGGGTGCCAAGAAGATCTCGGGCAAGCCAAGAAGACTTGGGCGGCGCCGCCGCCCGCCTGTTGCTTGCAGCGCCACTTCTTGCCGCCGAAGTTGCCGCCACCAGGGGAGAGGAGGAAGGAGCACCAGGGCTCGGGCAAGCGCCGGCAGAGTAGGCGCAGGCAGGGATCGGCAAAGGCGGGGCAAGCACGGCAGGAGCTGGAGGAGGCCTCGGCAGGGCTGCTGCGCCGGGCCGCACCGGCAGGGCCCGGTGAGGGCTGTCGGCGGGGAGAGGCAGGATCGGCTGAGCTCGGGAACGCACGGCAGGGAGAGGAGAGCCGAAGCCAGCAGGGAGCGGCAGGCGTCGGGCAAGGCTCGGCAGGGAGAGGGGATTGGGGAAAAGATCTGCCAAGCAAGGAAAATGGCTGCCACTACAAAAGGTAGAGAGAGAGGTGAGGTTAGGTGAAAAGGTGGTGGGGAGGGGAAATTCCAGAAAAACCCCTCCCACCCTAAACCCTAACCCTCGCACTCCCATAAATGGGCCGATCACCTCCGAGAATACCTGCCGGACGGCCAAAATATTCACGACGGAAGGCCCAAAATTGAAGCGAGGTTTTTTTTTCGCAATATTACACTCTCCCCCCCTTTAAGGAATTCGACCCCGAATTCCCGGAATGCCAACCAAAAAACCAAAGCCCACAAAGGACTTATAACTCCTCGGCAACCTCACAACACCCACCCAAGGACTTCAAACGAAAGCAAGCGATAACCCAAGTCTCCAAATCCAACTGTTAACAAACGTTTTGACTTAACTCAATTAAGTGTAACTTCTCACAAAAGGATTCAGCCAAAGTCGATCAAGAGGTTAAAATTCCAAAGGGCCACTGCCCAAGGTCAATGCTCACTACAGAATATTACTCAGCAACTTAAGAAATCCTTCGCTACAACCATCTTAGCTCAAAAGGGCAGTCGCACAACAAAAATGGTGACATAGATACCATCAATTTCCAAGTAGTTCACCCATAAGGGTTAAACAAGCACCACCAAGGAACCATATCAAAAGTATAATCCACAATCATTATTATATTCAACATTATACCATAAGCTTCCATATCCTATAACTCAAGCTAGAACACAAAGGAAATACCACTCTCTTTAAACCACATGAACCACACACAAAATCTTGAACACAAAGTATTAGAACCTACTCCGAGAGAGGATCTTGATAGAGCCCAATCATCTCTCAAAATCTTCTCCCAAGGCCAAATTTGCAAAAGAAGTCTTAATTCTCAAACCTCATAGAAACCTTTAACACTTTCAAATCGACATAATAAAATTTGCCTCGGGGAGGACTCCAATTGAAAGAGAAACCCCACGCAAAATGCTGACAGGAGTTCTCACAAAAACCAAAAGACAACTCAGCTTACTATAATCAAGACAAAGCCCCTCACGCTAACCAAAATCAACATCGCGAAAGAGAGGACAAAATTATAGGTCACCCATCCACGCACAACAAAATCACCAAACTTTTCTCCCAAGGAGATGAGAACTTAATCCCAACAAAACCGCTTATGAAACCCTCATAATAACTCAGCTCCCACGCTAAAACACGATCCAGCCTTACATTTTCCGAACGTAAATCCCACGGTCATCAATCGGCCATCTCTCTAACCAAAGCGAAAAACTAACGTGGTTCGATGAAATAAAATATTCAATTCCATCAATCGACATTCCCAAGACAATTCTTACATCCTCATTTTCAATCCTCGAGTCAAAGGAAGGTTCATCTCAAATCCCACCACTTCTAGTACTCCAATGCTCTAGCCATTAAATGTTTCAATTTCACCTAAGCCTAAAAAGTACACAGGTTTGAACGGAAGTTACAAAACCCAAATCTCCCTTTACTTTCCTTCTCCTATTCATATATATATATATATATATATATATATATATATATATATATATATATATATCCACCACTAGTCGCATTCCATCGATAAACTCCCGGATAGACACTTTCCCAAGACCAAAACCCTATCATTCATACAACCCTTCCATATATTCATTCTTTAAATTTCACATCAATTAAATCATTTTGCCGATCCACCATTTAATTGACTCTTAAGCAACACAAATTAACAATTCTCATTTCAATCATCAAGCTAACTCCTCGACTTAACCAAAATGCGACTTAAGTAGGGGAGTTCTATTGCCCGCTAATCGAGCTGCCTTACCCCAAAAAGTCATGCACTCCCGAAAATCATGCAATCAATAAATGCTCCATCAAATTAACTATCCTCTCCACGAAACATACTCCACCACCGCATTCGCCAAGGACCAACCTAAGCACCAAAGCACTCTTTTCGTATGTTCTAAATCTTTGGTTACACATTGATTACGTCATTTAGTTGGTCCGCAGACTTTTACTTGACCCAAAACCCCATCCCTTACTATACTCGATTCATCAAACAGAAGATCCTTAACGTCATCATTCAATATCAATATTAGCCTTAACGGTACACAATCTCGTACTCCCAATCAATTCCACGACTCACGACCATTATAATAACTCTAATCAACTTTTCACTTTAAAATCACCTACCATTCCAATTAGTCATTATGTACCACGCAATAAATTTGGGTGCCTTTATATAATCAACAACTCACGCTAATGTAATCAATAACCCACATCAACTCAAATCTCTAACAACTCATCATACACTTAACATCTTAAACGTCCCCTGTCACGACTCAACCTTTGATTTAAATCCGCGATTTTAAGTATGAGCAACAACCAAAACCATCTCTTTCCGAAAAACCCAATTATAATCAATAGAGAATTCGACTCGATTCCCAAACTCCGTGGAAAACACTCCTTAAACCAAATCTCAAGATTTACAACTTCTAGGAAGGAAGAGATGCATGGAAAAACCAATGATCAACCAAATCCTTCTCGATAAAACCTTAATATCAAGATCCACACGATTTAAGTTTGCACCAAAAGAACTTTAATAAGTTCCTTTAATGGAGAAAACAACAACTACAATAGTTTTCTCCACAAGGCAACCCACGGTAACCAACAAAACCAAAGAATCCAACTAAACCGAACACAACCGAAAAAAAACAATCCAAAGGATTCATCACTAAACTTTTCTCTTTAAATCCAAACATCGAGGGCAAAAGAAACTAACCTTCCTCTTTACCCTCTAAACGCTCCACTAAAAACAACGATTCAAAAGCTTAGAGGTTCCCCAAATGCAGAAGGGTGGCACCAACCACCACACCCACAAGCAAAACCCACAACTCGGCCAAAGGAACAAGGTCGAAACCTTCCGCTTCACCAATAACACGAACATAAGAGTATCGATCCCAACAAATTATTCATGGTCAAAGCAATATGCAACAATAAATTTAGCACTCAACATTTGAGCGCAATGCAATGTACCCATACCCATCCTACTGTGCATCAGAGTGTGTCAAGTTTTAAATTAGTTAACCACTCTAATTTAGAGTTTAAGGTTATTGCCCGAAGGCCAAAATTTTAAAGGAGTAGAAACCTATGCCATGTTTCTAATATCACACAGCAAAATTTTAGTTTACTCTAGAGTTACCTACTACATTCAAACACCACGGACCTGAAGCCCGCTCTGATACCAACTGTAACACCCCGGAGCTCAAATGCGCCACGGATGCTACCAACACTCTAAACTCTAAGATCGGCTTAGAAACTAAGCCACCGAAATTTACAAAATTTCGGCATGACCTCTCTAGACAGTAGGACATCCACTCAAACAGACAAAAAAATTGCGCTTATGATATCATTCTAGCAGGTCCTTAGTTAATCAATCACACATCCAATGTAACTTATCAACTACACCACGCATTTAATCCACATATTACAACCATTTCCATACCACCCGGCTTTACAAATCAATTAAATGGTTTTATGCAAACGTGCTTGTGCTACTACTCCCCCCATGCATGCCGGTTTCAATGTACCTGCAACAACACAACAAACAAGCGTGAGTCGATGACTCAGCAAAGTACACGAGAGTAACAATTCCAAATTATCATAAGTAAAACAAGAGCCTGACCATAAAAGCAAGGAAGACAAATAAAACAACATCTGGACAATACACATTTATACCCATTTAAATCAATAACTTGACTATACAAGAAAATTACCACAATTCAAACCATCAACTTGATAATAAACCCATTCAACGCCAAAGAAGCACTACTTAACTCTAAGTCACAATGTGTCCTGACTCAACTACCCCTTGTCGCAACTCAACCATTTTCATCTATTGCATTTGAGTTTATAACTCGACTTCACTCCACGATATTCATACCACAAAATTCGCAGGGCAAAGAAATGCGCTAATTCATCACATTCAATTCAATCTCCCCTTTTTGGGTTGAGTTCACGACTCAACCTTCAATTACCATAATCACCATCCATATGACACACCATTTACCACAACACTCATTATTAAAGATGCAATGCACATGAATGCTCATTGCCATGTTCGTACCGGTACTGCCGAGTGCCCACCCGTCGGTGTGCACCCTCACGTCCCTTTCATCCCGTAGATGGAAGGTGCCTACTCTTACTGTCTCGCTCTCATTCACCTCGATGAATGGGACTACGAGGTAGGACTTTCGTGTTCACTACGCAGAACACAGAGGCCCGCATCGAATGGGTCGCTTCTTCCATTATGAATGCACAAATGCAATTTACATGAACAAAATGCAAACCTTCATTCATCGCCAACACTAACATAACCATAACCACACACACACATAAACATAGCCCACATTCTCACATTCATGACCACAACCACACACATACATAAACATAGCCCACATTCTCACATTCATGACCACAACCACACACATACATAAACATAGCCCACATTCTCACATTCATGACCACAACCACACACATACATAAACATAGCCCACATTCTCGCATTCATAACCATCTAACCTATTCGCACGCACACACTCAATTACTTTTTCCCAGATGGGGCATAATTAAGTACGAGTATCTGTAATACTGCAAAACGCTTTTCTAGTTTTTGGCCGGTGATGTTCTCATTTTGCTTGATTCAAGGTTTATTCTGAAGAAAAATTTTGTCGCCTTGCAGATTAAAAAAAAAAGTTTAGTAAAGGTTAGGGTTAAAGGTTTAGGTTTGGGAGGGTATTTTCGATTTCTCCTCTTCCTCTTTGCTTCTTGTGGTCAGCATTCATTCTCAACGCCAAGATATTTCTCCGGTGATTCCTAGCCAACACCCCATTTTTTTTTTTTCCTCCAAGGCTCGCCTGGTGGTGCGCCCCACCGACTCGCTGGCTCCATCTTTGGCTCCTCACCTGGCGCGCCAGCGCCTCGGCGTCCCGGCCGCCTCGAGCCGGCCTCCCGACGCCTCCTGCCACCTCCGCCTTCCTCGCCCAAACCTGCGCCCTTGGCGCCTGAGCCGGACGTCATAGCGCTGGCGCAGCTCATGACAAGACTGGCGCAGCCATGGCCAAGACTGGTCAGCCTCGGCGCTTTCCCGACCATCGCCACTCGCCGAATGGTCCCAGCGCGAGCACCTTCTTCGCCTCAGCCTTTCCCTGTCGGCGCCTCTTCCCCGGTCAGGCCCTCGGTCGGCCCAAAGATCCCAAGAAGAAGGCAAAGAAGAAGAGTCGGCAGCTCTCCCCATCTCCTCCTTCCCCATGGAATTGCTTTGAGGTATTCTAGCTTGGGTGTTTCTGCATGCTAGGTGTTCGATGAAATGCCTAGGAGATTTAGGTTGTGGTATCGCAGTGAGTGAAGTGTGCAAGGTTGAGGGATGGGTTTTGAAATGCTAGAATCGATGCCATGCTCCCAAGTTTATCAGTGTTAGCTAGGATTAATTGTCGTTGATGCCATGTTGTCATGTTCTTTGAAGATCATTGGACTAAGTATGTATTTGTGTATGATGCTTCTGATCATTTTCGAAGTACTTGCATGTGCTCAAGTTTTGCTTGTTTGATTTATGGTTGTACACCTCAAGAGCTATTGATATAGAAAGTGCCATCGGAAAGAGTCGGATGGGTGTTTTGCCAAGCGTTATTCGATATTGCTAAACAATGTGGAAAGTATGGAGTGCTAGTCTTGTTGTGATCTTATTCATGTTAGTGGGCATATTAGAAACCGCTATTGTCGCTTTTGAACTATTTATGTTAATCTTTTGCCGAAAGGGGGTACGTATTTTGGGTAGGTAAGCATGTGTTAGTAGATCTTTGACCCAGAGGTAAAACACTGTGGGAAATGTGGTTTGCGAAGTAGTAAGTGGATATCAGGTAATGCATGATTATGGATTTGGTTGTGGCAATTGGTACCTGATTTGCTGGTTATGTCTTGGTTATTTGAGTTCATTCATCTAGGTATATTTATATACTACTGTTATTCTGAGGTTGTTTTGGTATGAGTAGTATGTATATATATACATGATTGGTTAGGTTCGTTTTGTATGCACTACCATTGTCAGTTCTCATGGCAAAGCATTTGACGGAAGGTAGTTAGTTAAATTATAAGATGCATTTATATATATATATATATAGAAAGAGAGAGAGAGAGAGAGGGAAAAGTATCAAGTTTACTATGCCATGTTTTAATCGCTATAATCGTCTAGTTGGTATACATGCATGTGATGAGTGCATAATACCGAGTTTCATACTTAAGATGACTGAATTTCATTTGAGCTTATTAAAAGTAGACCATGTGTACCGAGTTGTTAATCAATTTAGGTGGTATGTTGTCTTAAGTTATATCGTGTGTATATGTTCTAAAATTCAGGCTTTCTTTAATCCCGAAGTCGTATAACGCTAAGATTCCAAATGCCACTCCATTCTCGCTTCAGAAAAGGCAAGTGCATCTCCTAGAGCGTTAGTAGGGTGTTAAATGCTTTGCTTGCAATAAACGTATGGAAATTCTAATGATTTGGTTATGTTTAATAGCATATCTAGAAGTTGTTTCTTAGCATGGTAATGGGGATGGATGAATGTTAGCAATGGGAAGGTAAGTTATTCAATTTCTATTATTGCAACGCCTTATGAATTGTATAAATGAGTATGGTTATGTTGATGCAAAGGATAAAGTGATCAAATGATAATGTGTGTGTTATATTCATGTTTGTGTTGTGCTTAAACACATGACTTTATTTACTCTCGAATGAATTACACGGGAAATAGCAAGTTAATTGGTACATCCATATTGGTTATGACTATGTGTGGTGAAAATGAATGAGGGATGAGATGCATTCACGCCAATTGCATAATTGCATTCATGATGGACGAGGCGCCCATGTTGATGCGGGCCTCGGTGCTCACCCGTAGTGAGCACAAAAGTCCTATTTCGTAGTCCCATTCATCGATGGTGAATGGGAGCGAAGTCAAGAAGAGTGGGCCCCGCCACGGATGGGTGGATTGAGGGTGCACACCGACGGTGTGCACTCACTATACCGGTATACGCTATGACAATGTGCATTATGAGCATGCATGGTGCATTCATTTTATGATTCATGAGTAAAAAGAATGAGAACATAAAAGCATTGCATTGTGTGTTGCATTTGGTAAATGTAGTATGGTGATGAGAATGGAAATGACAAAGTTGAGTATTGAGTCGTGGAATCATCCTGAAATGATTGTTGAGGCATGAGTAAGGTTTATTTATGTTTCCGAGTTGGATGTGGTAAGTAGGGTTAGTTTTTGTTTCTTTAATCTGGATGATTTCAATTAAGTATTGGTTATGTCAAAAGATGAAGTAGTTGTGCTCTTAGGTTTGGTTGTATGTGAATTCAAACCGCTTTTTTTATTTACGGATACCAATTAAAGAAACTTTTACTTTGTGTCTTGAAGCATTTATATTCTAGTCGAATTCATTACTTTCCATACTTGATTGCACTTTGCTGAGTCCGGGACTCACGCTTGTTTGTTTTCTTATTTTAGGTACTTTGAAGCTGGCTCGTCGGGTTGGGAGTAGTAACACGTACACGACTTCGGTCTCCAACAATCTACTTAATCGATTCGTTGTTGGATGTAATTAATGCGGTTGTAATGTGTTGTCCGTCGTGGTGGTGATTATTAAATGTGTTGGATGTGCGATTGATTAGCTAAGGACCTGCTAGAATGATATTATGATTGCTATTGTTCTTTTGTCTGCTGAGTGGATGTCCATAGTTCTAGAGGAGGTGCTGCCGAAATTTTTGGTGAAATCGGGAGTTTGCAGCATTCTGGACTCCGTAGGAAGTCGGGGTGTTACAAGATCCACGCACTCTATACTCGCTAAACACCGCAATGTTAACAAAGGTACAAGAACTTACCGAGATTAAGGCTTACTAATGACCACTGAATCCACTAGCTAATCATGACCTCGAGGGATGATCACCAATAAAATTAATACTTGCCACAATCAATAGAAATTAGCCATGAACCGATACATAACAACGAACAACTCAATTCAACAAGACGACTCGATGTACTTGCCTTTTATAGGGAAGCGGAGTGGCGCGCGAAGAAGAGGCCACTCCTCCTGAAATCCAAAAATCAAACTCAGATGTAAATTACCTACCAATCCATCATTCAATCAATCGCACACAGAACCCTTGCGTAACTAAATCCCCATGGGTAGCTTTACTCGACATTGCCTAGGGATAATACACTAACTTAAGCATGATGCAGTGATCAAGGAGATAATAGGGTACAATAAACATGATCTCATGTGCAAATGTATCAATCCAAAATAATTGGCTAAACAAAATACTAACACATGTGAATAACAGTATATCATGAAATTTATGTCAACTACGCAATGAGTCAGGTCCATTGGCAACCGACAAACCGCAATACATTAACTTCTTTGTGACATGAATGGACAAATTATGTTGTCCTAACATGATTTCAAGTTTTCAACCATCATGTCTCCATCGAGCACCTCTCTCTTTTACGCAAGATATGCTTTGTAACAGCTCAAGTGGGGATTATTTAATAATAGTGAATAAATAGATCATGTGTCTAAAGTAGTTATTGATGCCCCTATATTGCTAGTGATTAGCGTATACATAGTTAAGCATCTTGTGTTAAATGGATCCAAGGTCAAGACGGGTGGTCTCTTTGCTTGGTTGAAAATACTTCACTTCTAAAACTCAAGGCGATGAATGCAAAGTTGAAGCATGCAAACCTCTAGAAGACCTAACAACCCCAAAGAAAATAATTCAAGTGGACCATCACTCACAGAGTATGATAATGCATGAACAGTCAAGTTAATTTTACTCAATATGCATAGGAAATGTTATTCCTCATACCCTATGAACCAAGATAAGATGTCCGATAATGGATGAAAATCAAACCACCGCCTCAAATCAGCCCAAAGGAGACCCACTACGCCTCAAGACACCTCATAGCCATTTCATCGAACACATGGCGTATAAATAAACCAACATCTGACTTTCAATGATTCTCACCACAAGAAGGCAAGAGGGGAGGGCATTGTTGCCGCCGCCGAGTGCCGCTGAAAGCTGAACACTGCTGCCGAGCTGGAGTTGCTGCTGCTGCTGGCCGGCAGGGGAAGAAGGAGAAGGGTGCTTGCAAGATCTGGGCAAGCCCAAGAAGACTTGGGCAAGCCGCTGCCTGCCTGCTGCTTCAGCGCCACTCGCTATCGCTGAAGTTGCTGCCACCAGGGAGAGGAGGAAGGAGCACCAGGGCTCGGGCAAGCGCCGGCAGAGTAGGCGCAGGCAGGGATCGCAAAGGCGGGCAAGCACGGCAGAGTTGGAGGAGGCCTCAGGCTGCTTGCTGGGCCGCACCCAGGCCCGTGAGGGCTGCCACGGGAGAGGCAGGATCGGCCGAGCTCTGAACGCACGGCAGGGAGAGGAGAGCCGGCCAGCCAGGAGCGACAAAGCGCCGGGCAAGGCTCGGCAGGGAGAGGGGATTGGGGAAAAGATCTGCCAAGCAAGGAAAATGGCTGCCACTACAAAAGGTAGAGAGAGAGGTGAGGTTAGGTGAAAAGGTGGTGGGGAGGGGAAATTCCAGAAAAACCCCTCCCACCCTAAACCCTAACCCTCGCACTCCCATAAATGGGCCGATCACCTCCGAGAATACCTGCCGGACGGCCAAAATATTCACGACGGAAGGCCCAAAATTGAAGCGAGGTTTTTTTTTTCGCAATATTACAAATTTCATCTAAGGATTCTATAAAGGTGTCGTATTCTTCTGATGGATCTAATACCCCATCCTCATTATCTAACTCATTTAGTAAATTATCATCTTCTTCATAGCTTGCTAGATATAATTTTTCATTTTCGTCCCATTGTTTTTCGTCGCTAATACTATTGTCTTCTATTAGTTCTGTTTTAATTTTATCAGCATCTTTTATTGGCTTATTATTATTTAATTATTCTTCTCTCTCTATATTATACTGTGCTACATCCTTATCTGTTTTTATCTTTCGTAATCTAGATAGTTCTCTATGAAAATATAATTCTTTATCTCTGAGGGTAGGCCATTCATGAATCATGGTTTTGTTATATTCATCATATATTTGTTCTAGCTTATTTTTATAATAACTTATTTCAGAGTCTATGTCTAGTTTTTCCATAAATTCTGAAATACTATGCCTTCTGCTGTCCTCTGTATCTTGTTCAGTAGCTAGTGAATCTAGGTCATCAGATGATCTTGCTTTATAATATAGGAACCTAATTTTAGTTCCACCACCAATACTTTGATAACTAATGTAATCTTTAGGTTGTTGTATAGTCTTATTTTCTATAAGTTCACTAATATTCCATTCTTCACCTGCTCTTTCTTCAGACTTAATTTTTAATGGACTCATAAAATTAATCCCTTTAGATTGCATGCTTTCTATTACGTCATCGACATTGACCTTATACTTAGTTCTACTTTTGTTACTTAGCCTTCCTACAAATTCCATGCTTACCAATAGATTTGTCCCCTTAAATTCTTCATACCCCTTTGTCTGGAAGCTGAAACTCATTTTATCCATAAATTCTTTAATTGGCATCATCATGTCTGGGGCTACATAAGTTATTAACTTGTTTTCATTCATATCTCCTTCTAGAAATCCCAATGCCGCTTTATTTACTGCGTCCCATCTCTTGTCTAATAATGTAATAAAAACCTTAGTACCAAGTTTCTTGTGCGTCATGCCCTTTATTCCTATGATATAAAGACCTTGGTGGATATACTTATACCCCGAGTACTTTAAGCTATTCTCAAATTGTTTACTGACTATCTTTAATTCTACAGGGTTTGCTAGAACGCTTAATTCCACTTCTCTAGAAATTCTGTATAAACCTGTCTTACTTTCAAACATACCTAGATGATATATTTGCTGAGGTTTTATTTTCCTAAGTGTATCTCTTTCATACCTTTCTAAATCTCTTTCTAAATCAATTACATCTTCTAGATTATCTGTTTCATCATGCCTTCCTTTTATTCGATCCAACAACGTTAATGGTCTTAAGTCTTTGTTGACTAACTAGAGTTTGTTGTCCTCTCTGGCGAGGCTTTTAGATATGCTACTGGTGAAGCTCTTAGATAGTTCCATTTTTGTGAATTTATAGATCTGGCCGATGTTACTAGCCCTGATGAGGCTAACACCAAATCTTTACAATTATCTTCACAACTTAGTGTATCTAGGATTTGAATTAAAAGTTGAAGAATTGTATTATTTTGTCTTATTATAACCTTAGAATCTTCCTTTGATGATTCGTGATTAGAAAACCCTACAGGGTGAGTCAAATACTTTTCTGTTTCCTTTAGCGCTTGGCTATAACTTGACATATATTATGAAAGTACCAACTTCTTGACTTCTTCTACAAGCTTATTAATTTGAAGAATTCTTTGTTCTAGATCTTTGTACTTATGTATGCAGTCTAGAATTTCTTTTTTATTTATAACAGCATCTATATGTTCTGATACTTCTACTTTCTTATATAAAGCACCATCTCACCTTTGATGTAATCAATATTCTGATTTATCTTCGTAGTCTCACCTTTTACTTCTTTAAACAACTGCAATAGCAAGAATAAGTTATCGCTATTACTAGATTTTGTTCTAAGAGGAACTTACATCTTTTGCTGATTTTTCAAACTTCGATTCTAACTCATCTTGTCTCTTTCCCCAAGTTATATAAAAATTATATATCAAATCAAAAATTAAATTTAACTGACTTTGAGAAGTATGCCAGCTATGCTCTTCAGAGTTATTCAGACGACAATTAATATTGATGTTGTCTCTGGTCTTTATTACTTTGCCTGTATTGGTTTCTAAGTTTAGATACTTTAGTTTTTCAATGATGACGAATAACCTTGCTCTGATACCAATATTTTTGATGAGTTATTAATTTTTGAATTTTTAATATTTTTGATTTTGTGAATATGTGTGAACAGTACTCAACAGTAGTTGAACAGTGTTCTAACAGTGCATTTAACACATTCAACGACTCTGCATGGAATAGTAGGGAATAGTGTTGTGCAGTGTTAAATAGTACTGTGATATTGTATAATTTTGGCCAGGATCTTTAGAGGTTGGCGAGACCAACAAGACGCCTAGATCGTAATACAACAACCTTGTAAAATCCTACCAAGACTCACCATATTTCTCATTATCTTGCTTATGAAGTTGCTAACCCTACTGGTAAGACTTTCAATCATTTTATTAGAGCCTTATGGTAAAACTTTTATCGTCTCCTCAGGCTATATATATATATATATACATACATATATATATATATATGGCAACATATCCTCAGCACATAGGCTTCATATACACTGCACAATTAACTAACAAAAGTCACAAAATTTTTGAAAAATTGTAGATGTACTTCATAGATTACTCTACCTATGTATGAAGTTTCAAGATCAAATTCATTATATATCAAGAGTTACAAAAAAGAGAAAATTCTGATAAGTTTAAACTCTATAAACTTGTCGGAATTTTCTCTTTTTTGTAACTCTTGATATATAATGAATTTGAACCTACAATTTTATACATAGGTAGAATAATCTATGAAGTACATCTACAATTTTTTCAGAATTTTTGTGACTTTTGTTAGTTGGTGTATACGGTGTGTACATTTAGAAGGCCTGTGTGCATGTGATATGTTGCCTATACATATATACATATATATACATATATATACATATATACATATATGTCATTGTAACTGAGCACTTACTAACAAAAGAAGCGCCATCATGAAGTAAAGAAATAATCTTGATGCATATATTCTTGATAGCTATGGTTGCTTGATTTTGAAGCTAACGAATCTAGCTCTTTGAATCAAAAGCATGCCTGTATGTGGGCAATTCTTGATTCAAAAGCATGCCTGTATGATACATTGAAAATAAATACCAATTCTTGCTACCAAAGAAAAATCATTGCAGTATGTGCATAAATCAACCAAACTTAATATTGATCTGGATGATGTTGCCATAGGTGCTCCACCAAGTCTTCTTGTAGCTGATGGTGAGTTTCGTTGTCCCTAATTTTTTTGTGTGTCTTAATGAACTCGTCAAGATCAGGATGCTGCTCATGGGAAGGATTCACATTTTCTCCACCATTGTCGAAACGTTCGTCAGGGTCCACTTCTGCCTCATCTTCGATAATCATGTTATGCATAATAACACAAAGCTTTCATAATGTCACCTAGTGCCTCTTCATCCCAAAATCGAGTTGGACCCTAACAATGGCAAATGGGATTGTAGAACTTCAAAAGCATCGCTCCACATCCTTCCTCATCGCTTCCTGTGCTTTGGCAAAATATTTCCTCTTATTGCCTTGTGGTTCCGTATAGTCTTCACAAATGTTGCCCACGATGGGTATATGCCATTGGCAAGGTAGTACCACATCCTATAATCATGACCATTTATGTCAGAGTGCACTTGTGGAGCTTGGCCTTCACTAGCTTCGCAAATAGTAGAGACCGATGAAGAACATTGATATCATTGTGAGACCCAGGTAACCAAAAAAAGCATGCCAAATCCAAAGATCCTTGGAAGCAAATGCCTCTAAAATTATTGTAGGCTCGTGCACGTGGCCCGAGTACATACCTTGCCATGCTGAAGGGCAATTCTTCCACCTCCAATGCATGCAATCTATGGAACCTAACATACCAGGAAAACCTCTTTCCTCTCCAATTGCAAGTAATCGAGCTGTATCACTCTCATTAGGTGATCTCAAAAACTCATCTTCAAAAAGTTCAATCACTACCTTGACAAACTTTCTCGACTCAGATAATAATGATTTCTCCAATACTTAACATACTCATCCGTAGCATCCGCCGGTACTCCATAAGTTAGCATACGGAATACGCAGTGACCTTCTCGAAGCAACTTAATCCGTGTATTGGCTGCATTTCTCTTTTGCATGAAGTAATCATCATGATCTTCTACTGCATGCATTATGCGTAAAAATAAATCATGGCTCATTCTATACCTGCACACTCAAGAACAATAAGAGACCAATCTTATAATGTATAACACAAATTAAAGTAACCAAACGAATACATATGAACCTCCGCCTGAAATCAGTTGGGCCGTATGTAGGATCATCCGTTAAGTAATCTTGATACATTCTTGAGTGCCCTCCTTCTCTGTCCCGATACTTGACTTGATGTCCGGGGACAGAACCACCATGTTTTCGTCAAGGTTGCAAATAATGTTGAACGATTTGACTAGCGGCAAAAAACAATTCGTCATCATCGTCCGACGATGATTCGTCCAAAAGTCTTTGAAAGAGGGATGGACGATGACTCATGCTGCAGTCTGCCACCTGAAGCCTGCGAGTGGTGCCAGAATTACCACCCAGTCTGGTCAATTTGCTGCAAATAATGATGGAGTCACAAAGAAAGGATTCTTAGCACAGTTTTCAATCCATGGCCAAGCCAAGCGACACTTTACTTCAATTTCTTACGATGGCTGCACCGACAATCAAAAAGCTAAAGATGTCTGCATGTCGAGACGTGGGGCGGCGAAGAAGTAGGATCGCTTGAAGCTAGATGATGGACACAAGCACCTATGCGGCTTTATCTTCAGTATTCCAAGTCAGTATTTACATACTATTTGTCTTCAGGTTGCATTAGTATTAATGCCGGATTAGTATCCTGTGTTGGCAAAAGTAGCGTTGTCCAGTGCCGGATTAGTATTTTGTGTTGGCAAAAGTAGCGTTATCTGATTCAGAATTGGTGTCTGTATAAGTTGATTCAGAATTGGTGTCTGTGTTGGCAAAAGTAGCATTGTCCGATTCAGAATAGGTTAGCCAATGCAATGAGAATTGGTGTATGTCTTGCTCTGCCAAAGCAAAAGAACAGAACCTGGCGCTGGTTTGAAAAAGGACCCCGTGTCTCCGCTAAAACAATGGCGCGAAGGGAAAAGACGGCAAAACAGGGACCACCGGACCAAGTCAAAATATTTTTTGGGGGAAAAAAGGAACTGTTGGAGTATGGTCTTTTTTCAGGTTCAAAAACTTTTGGGAAACTCGTAATCCAGGATTATTGAGAGTCAAATTATTGGAAGCTGTTGGAGATGCCCTAAGTTATTTTTAGTGTATCTCTACTACTTCTAATTTGCAGTTGGTGGCAGTGGTCTGTTCTCCCCCCCACGGCGTGTGGCGCGTTCCCTATCCGGAGATCCCGAAATGCTCCCATCCTCACCCCGAGCGAAATCCCCATCTGGAGCGCGCTCCCTTCCTACGACCCTCAAAATTCTAACCGCCACAGATCCCCATGAAATCTCGACCGCTTGTACTCTCCTCGCCATCTCGCACCCAGATTCCTCCCGACAACCGCCAGCCAAGGCCCATGTAACACCCCGGAGCCCATATGCGCCACGGATGCTACCAACCCACTAACTATTAAGACCGGCTTAGAAACTAAGCCATCGAAATTTACAAAATTTCGGCATGACCTCTCTAGAAAAGAGGACATCCACTCAGCAGACAAACGAATAGCAACAATTATAATATCATTCTAGCAGGTCCTTAGTTAAGCAATCACACATCTAACAGAATCTAGGAAATCTCCTTACGATGAACCATAAATTACAAACACATTAATTACATTTAGCTCTGATGAATTGCTTAAATAAATTGCTGGAGACCGCAGTCGTGCACGTGTTACTACTCCCAACCCGATGAATCAGCTTCAAAGTACCTAGAACAAGAAGCAAACAAGCGTGAGTCCAAGACTCAGCAAAGTGCAGCAAGTAGGAAAAGTAAAGCATCAGGCTAAAATGCAACTATTAGAAGACATCAAGTAGCAGTTCCTTAAATTGACATCCGTAAATAAAGGAAACAGTTGAATTCATAAAAGGTCCAACATAGAAGAGCATGATTAATTCATCTTTTAAATAACCATTACTTAACTGAAACATCCAGCAACAGGAGTAGTAGCAGCTCCACTTATCTCAACCAACTCGACAATGTAACAAAACCTTACCCATGCCTCGGAAATCAATTCTGGATGAGCCCACGACTCAACTCTCAACCTGTTCTTTCCATTCTCATCAATCAACATTTATCAATCGCAATACACAATGTAATGAAATGCTTTTATGCTCTCATTCACATAATATCTCATACATATATGCAATACTATATAGTGCAACACAACCATGCATTTCACTCACATAACATTTCATGCATATTTGCAATACCATATAATGCAACACATCCATGCATTTCATTCACATAACATTTCATGCATATTTGCAATGCCATATAATGCAACACATCCATGCATTTCATTCACATAACATTGCATGCATATGATGCAATACCATATAATGCAACACATCCATGCATTTCATTCACATAACATTTCATGCATATGATGCAATATGCATGCCTCATCTCTTCTTTAGCACATACCCAGAGGGCCGAGTGCACACCCGTCGGTGTGCACCTCTCATTCCCTTCCACCCCGTGGTGGGGGTGCCTACTTTATCGACTCGCTCCCATACACCCACGATACGGGACTACGAGGTAGGACTTTCGTGCTCACTACATGTGAGCACAGAGGTCGCGATCGAATGGGTCGCCTTCCATCATGAATGCACAAATGCAATAATGAAATTCTTGATTCGATCTTCCAACCTAATTTATTTGATTAATGGATCAACAACCAAACTACCCATTTTATGAAAAAGGAGTGGTCTTATTCAAATTCAAAGCGCTTCAGTAATCTTCAACCAGCCTCAGGCTTCAATATAATTTCCTGAGTAAGCGCTTATAGCTTGTTTCAATACTCACAGCCTTGATCAAACCAAGCTTCCGCAATTTCAATTAACATAAACCAATTCGCAACCTATATTCATCTCTCACTTTTGCGAGTCAGAGCTGATACATAAACGCCAACCACTTCTCACATCCATAAATTACCATTCTCAACATTCAAATCACCTTCTCAACACTTGGATCTATATTCTCAACAAATCTTATCTACATGGTCAATCTATCATTCTCACTCGCACCAAAGACATAATCAATTTTCAAGATAACAAATCAACTATTCCTATTAATCTAACCTCACAACTTCATTGTTCACATTCACATATCATAGTAGTAAGTAATCTTATGAACGTGTGATATAGCAATATGTCAATTTGGCGATTATACGGGTCCAACAAACAACCCACAAAGTATTCACTTCAAAGATGCACTTTTCATAAACGCATGTATGCAAAAGGCATTCTCAACTTTCATATCCATAAGGTCACATATATCATAAACACTCACATAGACGCCACAATCGTGATATCATGACCACAATTTGAGCTATTTTCATAATTCAAATCTTATATCTTTTATATTCCTTTAGCCTAATCATACTAGGAGCATCATCCAGGAATATATAAAATGAAACCCATGGCATATTGACAAGGCATATAGTTCATCAATCGACACACATAACAAACAAACATTGATGCACTTGCATATAATCTCGGTTTAAACGATAGCATAAGCAATTAACCATTCCCATTCATCACATCGCAAATAAAATCAAACATGAAAATATTAAAATAACACATGGATAATTATATGCTTGCAAAACCAATTGGCCACCTAAGCCACAACCGAAGACAATACACTTGCCTTTAATCTTCTCGAGACAAGGTTGCCACACCCGGGGTCACACCACCTGCACATAGATATAGCCCACTCAAAACACGCCCAAAATCATCACAAGACTCATAGCTAAGTGGGACTCGCAACCCACTCCTAAAACCCAAGAACAGAAATCTGCCACCCGGGACAGCACTTGGTAAAACGGGCATAACTTTCAAACGGCTGAATGAAACTTAGCGATTCCAGACTTCATTGAAAGGTAATTTAATTATCTACAACTTTTTCTATAGCCGACCGACCAGAAAAAGCACCGATTATTCCCAGATTTGCGACGAACAGCAGACAGCCGCAAAAATACTTCGCTCTGGAACAGCACGCGTAAAATAACCATAACTTTCAAACGGCTGAACGAAACTTGTTGATTTCAGTCTCTATTGAAAGGTAATTCAATTATCTACAACTTTCGTTATGTCCAAACCCCCAGGAAACGTTGGTAGAATTTTCAAACAGCAGCTCTAACAAGGGACGAAAATCTGCTCGAATCAGAAATCTCAAATCACTCTAATCTCTCCATTTCCCCAACTAAATGCATCACAAAATAAGAATCCTAGCTGGGCATTTGCTCAAACACCTTACATGCAAGCATTTCACCCCCAAAAATTCTAGGATTTTTACCTCCAATCTTACTCATGGAGGAAAGGGGAGGTGGAGGAGCCGAGGCAAGGCTGAAGAGGGGGCTTGCTGCCGGCCGGAGGGGGCTCGCCGGAGGGGGAGGACGCCGGAGCTGGGGGAGGGTCGCCGGCACTACTGTTGCTGGAGCTGCTGGCGACACCTTCGGTGGCTGCTGGTGCTGCTGCTCCAAGACGCTGCTGCTGCTGCACTGCCGCCTGGAGGAGTGCTGGCCGGGAGGGAGCAGATCGCCTGGGCATGGCTCGGGAGGAGGAAGGCCAGGAAAGGGACAAGAGGAAGCCAGGGGCTGAGGCGCAGGAGGAAAAGAACTCAGGAGCTCACTCTGATTCTAGGTCCCTCACGATTCCTCTCTTCCTGTTTACATACTCCATTAAGTGGGGGCAATTTAGTCAAAAGGACTAGGAGACAAAGATATAAATAAAACTATACAACAATTCTAAAGACCACAAACCAACGACTAACCAATAACTCCTTGTTTTTTTTACCCAAAATTCTTTCGAGTAAACTCGCTGAACAAAATAAACGGCTCGGAGAAAACACCGTTCCGAGCAATCGGCTCAGCTCGAATATTTATTTATTTTTGCTAAGAATCTTAAAACCGCAAGACGACAATCCTTTTGCCCTTCTGCAATAAATCCTTGGATTTAAGAAGACAAAGCAATTTGCGGTATGACAGTCCAATCCTAAGGTATGACACATTTTCTTGGCTCGTCCTGAGGTATGTGCTACTGTGCAACATTTTAGGCTCTGTGTATGCTAGCCTTGCAGCTTTTCATGCATTTTCGTGCTGGTGATTGTGTCTGAAATGGCTCATGATTCATGGTGAATTAGAGGGATATGCATGAGTATATAGGACCATTGCATGTATATTCAATTGCTCATAGAGTAGTTTCATGTATGAATTTTGCTACTTCTGTAATTAATCTAGGATCCTAGGTTTGTTTGTTGATATTGCTGCTTGTCGTTGTTGTGTGTTACGGGAGGGATATGCATTGTATGTTATCTAATGAAAATGCGCACAGTAATGTTGTGATGGGCTATTGGATTCAGGTTATTCTGTGTTCTTTAGCCTGGATATGCATTGTACTATCTAACAAGTATTGTGCTAGCTCAAATGTTTAAGTCACTAAGTGATCAGCAACAAAACACTGCATAAACTTGTCAGCTATGCACTAATTTACAACCATTGGATTTATTCAAATAGAATACGAGCTAAAGGTGAAGGAGTATGAGCTGCTGAGGAGGAATTTCAGTGACATTGGCTGCTTTGGGTGCGGTATCCAGGAGCACATTGATCTTGGCATCAAGTAAGATGACCTATCTTGTAGTCCTGTTCTGCTTACACTTCCAATATGTGGATTATCTGTTGCCATGAGTAGAGTTTATTCTACCATGATATGGCTTGATTCACTTCAGCATTGTAAAGCCCAATTTATTTTATTGTAAGATAATGAAGATTTCTGGTGAAAAGTCATTTTAAGCCAAGAGCCGTAAAGAGTTAGCCACAAAATCCCTTCAACTACATAGCAATCTTCAACCACATAGCACGTTTGAAATTGGATGAAACTGGATAAGCAACATTTTAGGCTCCATGTGTAAGAAGCAATTTTCTTAATTAAATTGGTTCAAAATCCAATCTTCACTAGTAAAAACAATGGTTCAACATGTTTTTCTCAATTGTCTTCTTGTTTTGTTATTTTTCCCCACCTGAAGTTAAGCTCATTTGTTTATTTGCAGAGTAAAAGGACTTGCTTTCCCAAGTTGGAAGCCATTAAATTGGCAACTGTTGACATTGTAAGTGAAACACTATATTGTTTTCTCAATTTTTAGTTATGATCGAGAAGATAAAATAGTGTTTCTGTATCGTCGTGCATCACATATATTTGTGCTGATGTCTTATTGTTTATCTGACGGGCTTATCAAAAAATTGTGTCACTTTCAAGTGGAAAAATAATTTATTTGCAAAGAGCACTAACCTATTCATGTTAGGACATGGCTTAGACTGGTAGCCTGACAATCATTTTAGGACATGGCTTAGACGGGTAGCCTGAGAATAACACCTTACCTCCTCAAATTTCTCAAAGTTTTGTGTGTCCAATTCATCATTAACCTCGGGTATGAAAGCTACCTCCATCTGATATAGCTTTTCCCACTCAACACCTCTAGAGCAAGTCATCTTAATGATCCACATTACATAATAGCTTGCTAATGAGATCTTTAGCATGGCAAAAGTTTGGCCTCTTCAGGAGACGCTAGATCGCAATTTTCGTTTGGTTCCTATATACCATAGGATAACAAGTCAGTTAAAAAGTGAATTGCTCAACTTTTAATTTATCATACTTTAGCACACAACAGAATGTGAGATAATGATCTTGATCTGTCTAGCTGCCTAAAAATAACTTATACTCTTGCCTTACAATGATTTGACCTGATAATGAGTTGCACAGGGTGGTGATCCACAATAATCTTCCTCATAGAACAATTGTTCACTACTTCACTTGGTGAAAGAGATATGGCATTTGCCACCAAAAGAAAATTTTACAAACTATCTGCTTTATTCTAGCAGTTCTATTGCTTTACCATGTGATATCTCATGTATATTGTACGATGGATGTGGTTTAAGCAATTGGAGGCAACAGAAAAAGGTAAAGATAGTATGTTTCAAAGTGAAATTTCCTGTGCTTCAGCTTCTTGACGCATTCTATCGTATCTTTGAGTAAGGTGGCGAGCATCTTCCAAAGGAGCTCCCATCACCATAGCCCTCAGTGGTTCTGCCACCTAATAATATTAACCATTAGTTACAAAAAGTTTAATGTAGATTAAGTAACATAAATGGATAAGATTGCAAGGATGCTAAGGTAGTTAATAACCTAAACAAGGCAATGAATAATTTAGTCTTATACATTTTTGACAGATATGAGATTTACCGTGAATAAAAAGGAAAGCACTGATATATAATATCACCAGTAGAAAACGCAAGTCAAAGGGCTTCACAAGCCACTACTCTGTTAACAGCTAGCTGCAGTTGTAATCTTACATAGTAAATCATCTCACCTACCCAGTCACCCCACATACGTTGTGTTTCCCCTTTTCTATCTTCTATTTTTTGCCTCTCTTTTTTTTTGTTCTTAAAAAAATTGTGTCACTTTCAAGTGGGAAAATGGTAGTTGTTCTGTTGTTGAAATTTCTGGGCCTGAGAATAACACCTTACCTCCTCAAATTTCTCAAAGTTTTGTGTGTCCAATTCATCATTAACCTCGGGTATGAAATCTACCTCCATCTGATATAGCTTTTCCCACTCAACACCTCTAAAGCAAGTCATCTTAATGATCCACATTACATAATAGCTTGCTAATGAGATCTTTAGCTTATGGCGAAAGTTTGGCCTCTTCAGGGAATTTTAGATGACTTCTCCGATTCACTATCTGCAAAAGTTCCCTCACAAAGTAACTAAGAAGAATTCACATACAAAAGCACACCCACAAGCACATGGCTTAGATATATGCAGCAATAGTCAAATTCCTTGGATACGCGCATTTGCATGGAGTAGCATCCACCCAAATAACAAATGTTATTATCTTATTGAAAGTCATGATCCCAAGACAATTACATAATTATCACATCTGGATCGGTAAAATGTATTGTTTGCACAATAATAAACTACAATATCAAAACTGACTTACACTATCGACTACAATTTGATATTGTTAATAATCTTGAGGGGTGATAGTTTTTCTAATTCTGAGAACATCTTGTAAAATTTCAGTTGGCATTACTGTTCTAGATTCTTGGCTACAGTCTTAACGAAGGACATCAGTTACTACAGGTAGTCAAGTCTTATGAAGCTGAAATCTTCTTCTTTTAGCTTGGTGGAATACACAACAGTCTTGGCTGGGAAATAATTTTGTTTAAATATTATGTGTGCACTGTTGATACCCATGTCTACCAACCAGTTGCTTGTGTGCACATCTTTCTCAACTATCTTCTGTAGTAAATTTTTGTTCGTGGGCTTGTGTACTGTTACCAAATGGCTTACTATCTTGCTTTGTTATTTTTCTCCACTTGAAGTTAAGCTCATTTGTTTATTTCCAGAGTAAAAGGACTTGCTTTCCAAAGTTGGAAGCCATTAAATTAGCAACTACTGACATTGTAAGTGAAACGCTATATCTCTACTAGTTCTAATTAGGAGTTAGTGGTGGTACGCCCGTTTTTCACTCTCACCTCGACACGTGTGCGGACCCGCGTGGCTGAGTAGGAAGCGGGTAGTGGCCACCACAATAGATTGAATTAGATCATCCTATCGTGGGAGGTAAATAAATATGCATGACTCATTTATTGCTTTCCTTTCTCCCATTGGTCTGGCATTCGAATCGGCAGCGATTGCTCCTGGTTCTTTTCGGATTGGATTGATTGATTCCCTTCCGAAGGAAGCAGAGCTTCGATTCATGGAGTTGAGTCTCTTCTCACCTCTTTCCCTTTTGTTGCCTTCCTTATTCGACGATTGTTTAATCTGGATTCCATAGATATCTCCTCAGTTGCTAAATCTATATAACCCAACCGTTTCTTACCTCTTCTGCAAATGTGTTGAGCTTATCCATTGAGTGAAGGTAATAGACGACCTTCCTAAACTCATCGATGCGGCGCAGGGGCAGGTCGCTAGTGGTGGACGACAAGATAGGCTAGCGGCGCTGCTGAAGCTCGCCACGGTGGATAATGTCAATAGGTTGAGGGAGGCACTCACAGGGGAAGGCGAGGAGGCGATGGAGCTGGTTGATGGAATGGGGCTATGGTATGACCGTTGCCCACGAATTTAAAAAAGGTTAACCCTAGCGCCGCCCTTCACTTCTCTCGTCTCTCACTCACTCTCTCTCTTCTCTCCCTCTCACCACCCCGCCTGCCCGCCCCGCCCGCCGCCACCCCCCGCCCTCGCCCCCACTCCGCCCGCCTCGCCCGACGCCTCGCCAGCGCCCTCCTCGCCTCCTCGCGCCTCGCCCACCTCGCCCCACCCACTTCCTTCCCTTCTCCCCTCCAAACTCCGAGCACCTCCCCGCCCATGGCCACCACCCGTGACGGCAGCGGCGGCGAGCAGAGGCGCCTCCTCTCCATCCTCTACGGCAGCAGGTAGGCCTTCCTCTCTGGTGATCTTGTCGCCATTGATGTTAGGGAAATCGTCAGATTTGGTTGAATTAGCAATTGTGTTGTATGCAAAGATATATGGCACATGGATCATGGCAATTGTGTTGTATGCACTGGTTAGTTCATTATTTGTATCTGCAAAAGATTACCCTTGAACAATGCTATCATCGTTAAGAAAATTAGTTCCCAGCATCAAGTTAGAGATGGATTGCGACAAATGGATGAGCAGCAATATCTTCTGCCAAATATATATGGCAGATGAATCATGGCAATTTGTGTTGTGTGCACTAGTTATTTCATTAATTTGTATCTACAAAAGATTGCCCTTGAACAATGCTATCGTCCTTAAGAAACTTAGTTGCCAGCATTGAGTTAGAGATGGATTGCGACAAATGGATGAGCAGCAATATCTTCGGCCAAAGATCTATGGACAAAACCCATATAACCATATATGTAGTCAGACAGTCAGTATGAGTCATGAACACTTGAATACCTTATGGCAGTTGTTACTTAGTCCTTATATGGCAATCCGTACGTAATGGAAGCATAACACTTCCATGAACACATACTAGTTTATTTTTCTCCATGGGAGAACTAGTTTTCTTTATGCATTGCTGAAGAAATTTGGGCAGCAAGGGAGCTTTGATGCTGAGTATTTTAAGTGTTGGTGGTGGTTTGCAGAGACGGAGGAGTCGTTGCTCATGATCACCGGCATCCAGGGGAGGATCAACAGGGCCGCGTGGGGACCACTTAACAGAACCATCATCACCGCCGGCGAGGACGCCACCATTCACATTTGGGACTCGGAGGTTAGAATAATTTCCATACTTGCTCATAGCTCTACTGACCACTTGCTAGTTCCATTGAGTTCTACTAACCACTAGTACTATGGTGTCTGGTGCTTTCTAGGTATATGAAAATTTGCTTATAGATACGAATGCTAGTGTAGTGGTTGTTTTTGTGGATTGACTAATGAAATTGTTCAATGGTTAAAAATGTTCTCGGTTATGACCCAAAAATCATTACTTGTGCTGAATGTGATGGTTACAATTTCGCATGGGATTTCAATTACCTTGGTTGTGATGTATTCAGGTCACTTAGGTTTTACCTCATTGTTAAGCATTCCAGGTCAATTACTATGCTTCGGAGTAAAGAAGGAACTAAAAGGATAGCCCCTTGAAACGAAATTTTACCTCATTGTTAAGCATGCCAGTTATTTGATTGGATGAAAATGGACAATCTCTTTTCACATCAATTTGTCATAGGATTATTTTACATTCTGTTTTATTTTTGACATGTAGACTGGAAAACTGCTGAAGGAGTCAGATAAGGAAAATGGACATAAGAAAACAATAACTTCACTGTCAAAATCTGCAGATTGGTCTCATTTCCTTACAGGTTCCCTCGATAAATCTGCTAAGGTGATATTTTGTTGAAGATACTATTGTTATCATGTCTTTTTTCTACTTCTGGCACTTGTGGGGCAATTCAACCAGTATCTGACCTTTAACTGCACTAATGAATCGTGCTTTTCACTTTTAGACCGTATTGTTTGTGCTTGTCCTAAACTGTCATTTCTCAACTTGTTTTCAGGCTGGGATTTGAGAGACCCGAATGGCTGGGAGAAGTAATTTTTGGCTCAGTTGCCATTGGTTCACATCCAACACCAGGAGATAGTCTGGGCAGGTTTTAGCTACTCATGGTCATTTCTCAACTTTGGAGGGAATTGCCTTTTTTCCTTCTCACTTTCTGAAAGCTTTTCATTTTCTGGAGGTATGTAAGAGGAGAGGAGGTAAAAGGCTCACTTTTTCTTTATTTTCCTTTTGCTTTCTTTTATATTGGAGTTCAGAAATCAGAATGGTTTTTAACTGTTTTCTGCTTGGAAGGAAGAAGTACAGTGCAAATGCATCTCCTGTGTTGAAGACATTCACAACCCTCTAGGCTTCTTCAGATTTCAGAATGCTGCTTTGCAACTTTCTTTGTTCTACCCTCAAGTAATGACATGTCCTGGTAATAATGATACAATAATGCTAGTGCCCGGTCCTGTAAACTATTCTAGAACATAAGTTTTCTTGGAGTTAAGAGCTATTTGGCTACAATTTTTACAAACTGGCACTTGCTGATCAGAAATTTCTTATGCTGCTAAATACTCATCAGTAAAATATTCAGACGGTTGCACCATGCAGTTGGGGAAAAACCAAATGATCAGGACGGTGGAGATGTAACCAGCCTAACTCTCTTTGAATTGCTGATCTACTTATATCTGTGATACAGATTTTCAGAAATATGGATAGTCTTATAGGAATCACACAGTCCATTACGTTCTGTATTGCCTACATTATCTTTAGAGAACATGAGGTGGTTTGGGGTCACAATTCAGCGATGTGTGTTTATGATCCTGACTTTTTTAGATCAGATAGGATAAATGTGTGTTATTATGAGAGCTTGAATTGTGTTGTGAAGGTTTTCATGTCAGGCTTGCATTCCAAATGATGCAAATGTCATTTACCCTTTGTAGATCTTCTACATACTCACAGTGCTTCTCAGTAAGTTGTTGACATGCAGCCCAGGTGATGATTTGCATTATGAAAATTCAAATGATACAAATGTTATCGTGCTACTGCTTAGTAAGTAATTGAATTGACTAGAACTGAGTTTACGATGGAAAGGGGCTATTTAGCGCTGCTTTGTTTCCACACTAACGCTCTACCTGTGTTAACCATAGGACCAGGAAGAGAAGTCTGGCTGGAGGAGATCTTGGGAAGACCAAATTGCGGAGCTCAAGGATAGGAGCATGAGGAAGAATTCAAAAGATAACCTATCCTGGGGAGCTCGAATGCGAAGAAGAAGGCCTGAATCATCATCAGCTGAATAACTGTGATAGTAATCCTTCCAAGTGCAATACTAATCCTATTTAGCATCCTAGCCGATTATATTTTTGGGTAGGCATGATTAGGAGGGTGTGTTTTGCGGTTGTAATGTGTTGTACGTCATTGTGTAGTTTACAAATTGCCGTTGGATGTGTGATTGATTATCTAAGGATCTGCTAGAATGTCTTCTTTTGGTTTGAGAGATTGATATATATATTATAACTGCAAATGTTTTTTTGTCTGCTGAGTGGATGTCCTATTTACTAGAGAGGTCATGCCGAAATTTTGTATATTTCGGTGACTTAGTTTTAAGCTGGTTTTAAAGAGTTAAAAGGTTGGTTTCAATCTTTTAGTAGTGGTAATATTGCGATGTGTTGAATAAGATTGAATGTGAAGATGGTTGTGTTGAATGAGATGCATATCGATATATATATGCGTGATCGATATGAGCACCTCTAGGAGTCTGTTGTTGTATGAATACTTATACATGTATCCGATTTCTATTTCAGATTCAGATTGGAGGGGATCACTGCGTCATGTCTTTTTGGGGGACAATTTTCATTTGTTCATGAATCTCGACTTGCTCTTTTGCTGTCATCATCATGTCAGGCTTGCTGAATGTATAGGCTTATCCTTGCAACTGGACTATCATGCTTTTAGTATATATTCCTATTCTATTTATTTATTACATTTTTGTGTGGACAATGGGTGGGTATTTCAATTTTGGATACTTGATAAATGTGATGTAGTCAGACATCTCAAGTCTGGTTATGATAAATTTTAATTTATATACTCTAATTGATTGCCTTAAGACTACACTACAGTCCTCTTTCTTTACGTTATCACCCTTACATTGGTTATATGAGTAATGAGTGGATGTGCTTGATATGAAATTTAAAGCTTGACAGCTCACCTAAGAACTATGGTAGTTGGCCATATCACCTGGTATTGCCCAATCAAGCTGTTCATGTTCTGTACGTTATGAGTTGGTATTGTAGTAGTGAAAAAAGTAGTTTGACTGGGTACTGCATATTTTTTTACAGTTGCTGTTTTAACTCAACATTGTTTTGCTCTTGAGAATAGTATGACTGCCCATATAGCTAGTTTTATGCTATCTTGATAAATTGATACCTTTTTGCCTTTGCAGTCAAACCTTAACAGTTCGGGATCAAATCTTCCAGACTCAACAAGAAGACCATTTACAAAATCCTTTTCTGGTCAATCCAGCTCAGTTCTAGGATTCCATCATTCTGGTGAGCCTACAATATATTAGCTAGGTTAATCAATTAATACAGCACAACGTCCATTGAGTAAACCTTTTTTTTACATTTCTCAAGGTTTGCACAACATTCATGGAAATTTCAATATTCCAAATTTGCCTGGATCACTTGCACAAAGGAATGCTGCAATGAGTGGCCTTCCATCCTCTAGGGTTCAACAGCCTGGAGGGAGCATTTCTGGGAGATTTGCGTCAAACAACTTTCTGGTTGCCATGTCTCAGGTTCTAATTCTCACCTTTGTGCAGATTGCAATATTCTTTGTCTTATATTGTGGAAAGCATGAACATGCATGTTAAGGGCTCTGCAATCTAAGGAAAAAATTTGCTGATTGTGTTCATGTGGAGCATGATGATTGCTACTATTATGGTTTTATTGTTTCATTGCAGATTCCTCATGCACATTCAGGTGTCAGTGGTAGAGGAATGAATGTTGGTGGAGGTCCAGCATTTAGTAGTACCATGAATATTGTTGGTAACATTCAAGGCCTATCCTCGAACTTGGGCACCAGTGGCAGTCGGAACTTTGAAGAAATTGGCAAACACAAGAAGGATTTTTTTTATCTGGGTGGATGACAAAGATGGTAATGATATTGAATTAGCATTCAGCAAGAAAAGAATTTCGATAGGAAGGACTGGCTTAGCTACATATTTGTGCTTTGCTATACTTCTGGCAATTAAGAATGTGGATGCTGGTGGCTTGTTCTCAGAGATGCCAGAGTTTCCTCAATTTTATAATGTTTATGATGATTTGACAATAGATGTTAGATCCTAATTCCTAACTGTGATGACTTTTGTTAATGATAAGAGTACTATTGTTTATGCATCGCTCATTGTATTTAATGGGAGATTTTGTAAACCGGTGGAATTCAAATGTAAATTCAAAAGATTGAGAAAAATTTACGAAAGTGTTAAAAAATTTTCTGTGGTATTGAGGTAATGCTAATGATACTATAAAATTTTTAGATGATTATAAGGTTGTGTTGAATGACATGCATATCGATATATATATGCGTGATCGATGTGGTTATGCATATCGAATCTTGTAAATGAAGATGGTTGTGTTGAATGAGATGCATATCGATATATATATGCGTGATCGATATAGTTATATGTATTGAGTGTGATATCGATATGGATATATATATTTTTTGTATAAATGTCTCGATAAATTGTGAGCCATTTAAAACCCACGAATTTAACAGATTAAATTGTGATGAGTTTTTTCATTTAATTTAATAAATTAAATTGGAGTTTTTTCACCTTTATTTAAGTTAAATTGTGGGTTTTTAGCCCACTTAATTTAATGCTTAAATTCATGGGTTTTTTCAAGAACTCCACTAATTTAATTTAAATTGTGGTACCCACGAATTTAATTGATTAATTTCATCGAGTTAAATTCGTGAACTAAATTGATATTTGCCCACTTAATTTAACTTAAATTGTGATTTTGGCCTCAAATTGTGGGTTTTCGCCCACCTAATTTTTCCCTGCTTTTGTAGTGGCTATATACTAATGATGCCTACCTCTTCAATGCTTTTGCCCATGGGATAGCAAAGATGCCTCTTTCGCCAATCGACGATCTCAAATTATGGCGTTATAAATTTACAATTCCAAGTGATGTGATATTATTATTTAATTTTGTGAAATTAAAGATAATTTTAAACTCAAGTTTGTAAACAGTTGCTTGTAATTTGTATGCTTTGATAAATTGATTTAAATGTTTAACCGTTGCATATTCAGAGTGAACATTATTATTCAGATAAGGTGAGTGCACTTTGCAAATAAATTTTTTATCGCAAATTGAGTTTCCGTTGCATTGCACGAGCATGTGGCTAGTTGTTTTCTCAGTTTATAGTTATGATGGAGAAGATAAAATAGTGTTTTTGTATCGTCGTGCGTCACAGATCTTTGTGCTAACTGTCTTATTGTTAATTTGACGGGCTTATCAAAAAATTGAGTCACTTTCAAGTGGGAAAATGGCAGTTGTTCTTCTATTGAAATTTCTAGGCTTGACATCGGCTGGGTTACTCATAATATAGGCTGCACTGATATATCTATATCTCTACTACTTCTAATTATGAGTTGGTGGCGGTGGTTCATTCTCCCCCACCTTACGGGCATACCCACGAAATGGAGAAAGTTTTAATTTGGTTGGATTTGCATGCATGCGTGATCTGAGATGTATCATACTCTTAACTCAATTAGCCGATTCTACTTTCAAATACTGCACAGTCGATTCTTTTTTCATTTACTGCACGTATATAGCTTCTGAGTTATCATGTGCCTTTGAGTTGCCATATGCATCCTTTCCATTAAATATTTAGTTGCATATGTAGATAAGATCATCTTTTCTTTTTATCTAATCACGTATAGACTTGATTTAAGCCGACCAGCAGCATGCACAAGGCCATGCATGACATGACTAGATAAGTTTGTTATCTCTATCTCTACTAATTCTAATTAGGAGTTGGTGGTGGTACATCCGTTCTCCACCCTTACCCCGACACGTGTGCGCACCCGCGTGGTTGAGTGGAAAGCGAGCAGTGATCACCCTAGTAGATTGGATTGGATCATCCCGTCGTGGAAGGTAAATGAATATGCATGACTCATTTATTGCTTTCCTTTCTCCCATTGATCTGGCATTCGTTTCAGCGGCGATTGCTCCTAATGCTTTTCGAATTGGATTGATTGATTCCCTTCCGAAGGAAGCAGAGCTTCGATTCATGGAATTGGGTCTCTTCTTGTCTCTTTTCCTTTTGTTGCCTTACTTATTCGACGGTTTCTTAATCTGGATTCCATAGACATCTATTCGGTTGCTGAATCTATATAACCCACTGCTTCTTGCCTCTCTTGCAGATGTGTTGAGCTTATCCGTTAAACGGAGATAATGGGCGACCTTCTTGATCTCATCGATGCAGCACAGGGGCACGTCACCGGTGGTGGGCGGCGAGATAGGCTGGCGGCACTGCTAAAGCTCACCACGATGGATGATGTCAGTAGGTTGAGGGAGCCGCTTGCGGGGGAAGGCGAGGAGGTGGGGGAGCTGGTTCATAGGGTGGGGCCATGGTATAGCCGGAGCAAGGCATACGAGCCACGCACGCCGCTGATGGTGGCGGCCACATACGGATGAAGCCTACTTCTTAAACACCTTTGTACCCATAGGGTAGCAGGTGATTACTCTCTCAGTCGATCGATCGATCTTAAATTATGGTATTACATATTTACAATCCCAAGTGCTGTGATGTTATTATTTAAGTTTGTAAAATTAAAGATAATTTTAAGCTTGAGTTTGTAAACAAGTGCTTGGAATTTGTATGCTTCGATGAATTGATTTAAACATTTAACCATTGCACATTCAGAGTGAACATTATTATTCAGATAAGGTTAGTGCTCTTTGCAAATAAATTTTTTATTGTAAATTGAGTTTCTGTTGCAATGCACGGGCACATAACTAGTAATATACAAAATAAAACTTAGATCTGTGGCAGTCACATATAGGCACTATGCTATGCAGGGTTGCCCTACGTTTGTTCAAATACGTGTGTTTTCTTCTCTAGCTTGTGACCATTTGGTTGCATTTAGTTTGGTTCTCCCTGCCATTTTTTTAGGGAAATTTTGTTTCTGCCACTAAAAATGTGTGTAATATCAGTTCTATATATCCATCGAAAATCTTCCCGTTTTGTTTTTCCCACCCTTCCATTAGCATATATTTCTTTTATGCCACTCTATCTGATTTTTCCGCTCACGCCAACAAGATTTGATTGTTAAGAAATATGCAAAAATATCATGTAAAAAATAAATTATGAAATATATATATACATATATGTAATATAGAAGAATTCATAGGCCACTTCTGAAAAAAATTAAAATTGTACAAAAATTTTGCATCAACAAAAAATTAACAATGTTCCATAAAAAGCAGAGAAAGATAGAAACGTTTTCCCTAGTGTAACTTATTTATGAGAAATATCCCTAGTGTAATGTCTTAAATGATTTAAAAATTGTTAAAAATTCATCCTTAAATTATATATATGTTTTAATTGTATTTTCTATGCTTTCTATGATTTTATGGTATTTAAAAAATCATGTTTCCTAACAGTCAAACCCTTTGACTTGACAAAAAGTGGACATAGTGGAAAAAACAAAATACTCACTAACAGAAGAGTGGAAAAAATGAAATGAGTAGATTTTTTATGGAAGAACCAATATTGCACATATTTTTAGGGAATAAATTCACTTTACCCCGCCAACTTATAGCCCGAGTTCAAAAAACACCATCAAATACAAAACCGTTCTCTTTACACCCCATAGACTCTCAAAACTGATGCAAATCTACCCCTCATCCAAAACTACCATTGTTTTGGATAATGTGGCAATCACGTATTACAGTTTCGCTGGCGTGACCTCCAGTGGATAGATACAATAAAATCAACTTCACTTAATCAGAAAAAATACTAATGTGGCATGTGCCATAGGAGGTCACGAGCGAGCTTAGCACTAGCAACGCCAATCGGAAGCGGCTACAGGAGAATGCAAAAATGGATTACGATGACCTTTAAAAGTACTAGTGGTGGCAACACAACTTTTGGCAGTGCACTAGCATGGCGGCGACAGCAAAACAGCGAGTAGAACAAAAAATAGAGTGCATCACAAGCATCAACATGACAAGGGGAATTCACCAGTGTGGATGATTTGTTAGGACCTGAATATACAAATCCAGACCCTCTATATATATCACACTAGTTCAGGATCATGCTAACGCACACAGTAGCAATATAGATGAAATATCACAATCATACACAATGAAAACATAATAAAAGGCTTCATTTATTGAATAAAAGACATTTGATTGACCTTATGGCTGACTTACATTATTATACCATATAGAACTTAAACTCTAAGAAATGAAACACAACAGAATGGAAATTTTGTAAATAACTCATCAAAATGTCACAGGCAACTGACAAGATTCACCCTTAATACCTCGCCTCCTCCTAGAACTCCTCCAAGGCAAATGTAGATTTCTCTCTAACTGATGATTTGGTTGTGGCAAGGATGAGTACATAAAGCACTTAACAAGTTGTACACAGAATGTAAGTCTAATCTAACTATATGCAAGGCTTATTCCAAATGAACGTCTATCATGATTATTTTGCATTAAAGCAGCATTTCCAATTGAATACCATAGTTAGATTGAAACAACAGTAAAATAAATAATAATAATAATAATAATAATAATAATAATAATAATAATAATAATAGCAAAGCTTTCAGGTATTTCTCAAAGCAAACTGGCACACAACACTAACTAATTTCCATCACTTCCATCAACACATAGCCTCCCTTCCTAAGTTTATTTTATAAAATCTAACTCTTTACAGAAATTCCCGAGCATTATCCATAACTAGAGACATAGCTATCAAAATAGATTGACACTTTGAAGAGGTTTCATACTTTACCCACAAGATAAGATCAATTTTATAATACCATGCGTTAACACGTATCCATCGACTTACGGCTAAGAAGATCATAACAAAATCTTTCGAAAATTCCATTCAAACATTGACTCTCTCAATAAGCCTGAACTCGCTATTCCTTCCTTATATAGAGTAGAAGCGCCATAGGAGGGACTTATCATTGGATTAGGAACAATATGTGTTCGAGATGTGTGGCTATGGTAATATTTACCACCCTAGTTGATTATTGTGTAACACATGGCATCAATAACTCAATAGCATTGTGCGATAACATATAACACACCCTTTCATAAACTTGTACCATATTCCTTTAATCAAATTGAATTTGCACTTTCAAAAGATATCAGTTGTACGTCTCATGGCTAAGCAAACTAAGCATGTTCAAAGCAATCCACTTTGATATCCATTAGCAAACAACTAAAAATTATCCATCTTAAGGTAACAAACTAATCAAAATCAAGAGCATGAATTTATAAAAATTATAAATTTGAATTATCTCAATCGGAGCTTGTATGAAGGAGAACAAACTCTTCAAAGATTAAATTTAAAAAAAGAAAAGATTTTCTAAAATTTTGGAATTATTTTTCTAAAAAAAACTGAATTACGATGTTATGCTGATGTCATCAGTTATTTTTTATTTTTTTTGGTTGATTTCTTTTTGAAAAGAAAGAGAGCTATAGAGACTGACATGTGGGTCCCACATGTTAGTCCTTGTTGACGTCACCGGGACATGCGTCGAGACTTGGGTCATGCTAGCCATGTCACACGGTGGAGCTCTGAGCCCTAGGGTCAACAGCGATGACGACGAATGGTCCCATCAGAAAGCTCAGGTCGTGGCGCACTTGATGACGCACGTGTCGTGGCTAGCAGCGACCAAACACGACGGTGGCGAACAAATGAATCACAGAGGCGCAGCTCTAACGTCAACAGCGAGCTCCTAGCTCCCTTCTAGTGAACTAGTACACGCACCAAGTAGATTAGATCCAAGCGAACATAATGGTGGGGTCAAGGCCCAGAGGATCACCACTGGCGAATGTCAGCACTTCACCTGGACGTTCAGAACAAGGAGTTGATTCGAATGGGATGGCATCAGAAAGGAAGAAGGCAAAACAACGTTTATCTCCAGAGCAGGCCGGCCCAACGCGGAAGATGACGCGAGTCCAGAAGCCCAATCAACGTATACTTGGACGAGAGTAGGTTAACAACTAGATTGTCTAGTCTGTTGCGAATTGCAGATAGCAGGCTTTGTGGCTGGTGAGTTGGGGAATAGAAGGAGAAGTATAAATAGTATACGAGATTACCGTAAAGAGCGTGGCGGGTTATATTGGCTGTTCTGTCTCGTTCTTGAGCAGCAACCGGGCGGCGGCGAAACTTGTATCTACTCGTGAGAAATACCATACATTTCCGGGTGTGTTTGTTTTCTATCTTCGAGAGTCTCACATCCGCATCGAGCGATTCTTTGCTTCAACCTGGCTGCCGATCATCAGCATTTCACCCGCCTGCAAGCTAGGGCTGGAGTCATGGTGCCACCACGATCTGACGATCCTCTCGCTACCATTCTGGCAAAATTGGAGGAAAACAGCAAGAGGGAGGAGGAGACCCGATCCATGGTGGCTGATGTACAAAGAATACATTCGCCGATTTGATGATTCTTTGAAGAAATTGGCGGAAGATCACGCACAAATGGAGGCCTGGAAACTGAATGTGGAGAATCGTGTCGCTGATTTGCATACCTCCGTGTCCGACCTGAAGCAGCAGATCGTACGGGTGGTCGCGCAATTCCCCTTTGATTCCGCCAAGTCCAAGGGCGATTCGGGAATGTCACCTTCTGCCCACCTGGAAGGTTCGCCGGTTGCGGCGGCGTTCGGGCCAATCGGCCACCGTGATCATCAAACCTACCGGAGTGCAGGCGCTAGGGCCGGCGAAGCCTTGGTGCCTCCTCCGGTCACAGGTACCCAATTCACAACTCCGACTCATGCGTCACCATTCCAATCAAGTTCTATGTCACCGTGATTTTTGTCTATGGCACAAAGCTTAGGGAATCTACCTCATATTAACTTGCTGGGTTTTGATGGTACCAATCCAAAATTGTGGAAAAAGCGGTGTGAAAATTTCTTCACCTTTTATTCTGTACCGAAAGAAATGTGGGTGCGGCTTGCTACGTTGAATTTTGAAGGTCCAGCCATATTCTGGTTACAATCCATGGACAGTAAAGTCTTTAACATGAATTGGGAAGAACTGGGTTTAGCCTTAGCTAATCGCTTTGGTAGGGATCAGCATTGCACTTTAGTGTGCAAATTTTTCCATATTCAACAAACTACCTCTGTAATTGAGTATATTGAGCAATTCGATGAACTTGTGCATCAACTGTTAGCATACGATAACTCTTTACACACCGAATTTCTTACTGCTCGGTTCATTGATGGCCTTAAAGATGACATTCGGTCTGTCGTAGTGATTCAACGCCCAAAAGATTTGGATACTGCTAGTTCCCTTGCTCTGTTGCAGGAGGATGTTTTGACGAATCATCCCAGACGTGAAGTTCGTCGCACGGAAGGTGTTAATGCTGGTCGATCCTTTACTCGGCCAATGGCAATGCCTTTGCCTCCACCACCAACGTCCAAACCGTCTGCAACCACTGGACTGGAAGATAAAAAGTTCACACCAATGATGCGCCCAAGATCGTCCGATGACCGTATGTCTGCATTGATGGCATATCGCAAAGCAAAAGGTCTGTGTTATAAATGCGGAGAACGATGGGGTCATACTCATAGATGTTCTGCCACAGTACCGCTGCATTTGGTTGAAGAGATGTGGGCTTTGGCCAGAGATAATGAGGAAGAAGTTCAGTCTGACAGTGGTGCTTCGCTCCGTGAGTCTCTCATGCCAAAGTCAGCAGAGGATCAGGTGTTAGCTCTTTCGTGTGAGGCGATGTCTGGATCTGAAGGAAGTAAAACTATTCGCCTTAAGGGGTTTGTGCACTGTCAGGAGGTTTTGATGCTAGTCGATTCAGGCAGTTCGGGGAGTTACATTGGCAGTCATTTACTACCGTTGATGCCGGGTGTGCAACAAATGCCTCAGACAGTTCGAGTGAAGGTTGCAGATGGGGGTATTCTGGAATGCAAATTTGTTATTCCGAACTACCACTGGATGTGTCAAGGTAACACGTTTGTGACTGACTTGAAGGTTCTTCCCTTGAGTGGGTATGACATTATTTTGGGCATGGATTGGCTTGAGCAGCATAGTCCTATGGAGATTCACTGGACTCTCAAGTGCCTAACCTTCAATCATAACAATACAAAGATCAAGTTGCAAGGTGTTATTCCCTCTGTTAGCCGCTGCCCTACTATCTTCAGCATTCAACTCAGCGCACTGCTGAAGCAAGAGGCCATTGAGCAAGTTCTGGAGATTAATGCAGTCCTGGATGATCACCAGCAGTCTTCTTCCTCTGTTCAGCACCCTGGCATTCTCAACTTGCTTGAAGAATTTCATCATTTGTTTCAGGTCCCTACCGGTCTACCGCCTCGCCGAGAGTTTGATCATGCTATTCCTCTGTTACCCGGCGTTCAACCCTTCCGTTTGCGGCTGTATCGCTATACTCCACAGCAAAAGGATGAGATTGAGAAACAAGTGCTGAGATGTTATCCTCTGGCGTCATTCAATACAGTTCCAGTCCATTCGCCTCTCCGGCTTTGCTTGTCAAGAAAAAAGACGGTGAATGGCGACTATGTGTGGACTATCGGCGACTGAATGCACATACCTTAAAGAACAAGTACCCCATGCCCATTTTGGATGAATTACTGGATGAATTAGCGGGTGCCACAGTGTTTACCAAATTGGATCACCGATCCGGATATCATCAAATTAGAATCAAAGAAGGAGATGAGTACAAAACAGCATTTCAAACACACAATGGACATTTTGAATATAAAGTAATGTCCTTTGGCCTCACAGGAGCTCCAGCAACCTTCCAAAGTTTCATGAACTTTGTGTTGGCGCCGCTTTTGCGAAAGTGTGTCGTTGTTTTCATTGATGATGTGTTGGTCTACAGTAAAAATCTGGAATTACATCTTGAGCACTTGCGCCAAGTTTTCCTTCTCCTGAGTAAACATCAGCTGCATCTAAAAAGAACTAAGTGTTCTTTTGCTCAACCTCAACTGGAATTTCTGGGTCACATAATACATGCTGGAGGGGTAGCTACAGATCCATCCAAGTTACAAGTGATACAAAAATGGCCAGTTCCAACTTGTGTGAAGGAGGTTCGGAGTTTTTTAGGAATGGCAGGCTATTACAGGCTTTTGTCCAAGGTTTTGGCCTCATTAGTAGACCCTTAACAACTCTGCTTAAGAAGGGGCAATTGTTTGTTTGGTCCAATGAGGCGCAGCAATCTTTTTCTACCCTCAAACAAGCGCTTGCATCGGCTCCAGTCTTGGCCATGCCGGATTTTTCTCAACCTTTCGTCATTGAATCATATGCTAGTGAGAAAGGAATTGGCGCTGTCCTGCAACAGAATGGTCACCCAATTGCGTTTATAAGTAAAGCTTTGGGACCTAAAAATCAAGGACTATCTACATATGAGAAAGAGTTCTCGCGACATCGCTTATGGTTGAGCAATGGCGGTCCTATTTGCAACATGCTCCATTCATCATCAAAACTGATCATCGAGTTTGACTCACCTTTTGGACCAATAAGGTTGTCTCTCCTCTTCAGCAGAAGCAAAGGACCAAATTGCTCGGACTCCAGTTTACTATTCAATACAAGAAAGGGCAAGAAAATCGCGTAGCGGATGCTCTCTCCCGACGTCCGGATCTACAGACCGATGCTCCAGCTGATTGTCTCACTCTAGCTGCGATTTCAGTTAGCAAACCACAGTGGTTAGAAGAAGTGGTCCAAGGGTATCACCATGATCCAGACACTCACAAGATATTTACTGCTTTAGTGTTGGGCAAGGAAGTACCACATTTCACTCTCACAGAAGGAGTCCTTAGGTTCAAAAACCGTATCTGGATTGGGAATAATGCTGGTTTACAATCCAAACTAATGAAAGCTCTTCATGACAGTGCGCTCGGAGGTCATTCCGGTTTCCCCGTTACTTATCGGCGTGTTAAGAACCTTTTTGCCTGGCCTTCCATGAAAAAGATGATCCATAATTTTGTCACCAGTTGCTCTGTATGCCAACAGGCCAAGCCGGATCGAGCGAAATACCCTGGACTTTTGCTACCACTTCCTATTCCAGATCATGCTTGGCAGACGGTAACACTTGACTTCATTGAAGCATTACCTCGCTCATTCTTATAATTGCATTTTGGTGGTTGTGGATAAGTTTTCTAAGTTCGCCCATTTTATGCCTTTAGCCCATCCCTTCACTGCTTACAAAGTAGCTCAAACCTATATGGTTAATGTGTATCGGTTGCATGGCATGCCCCGGGCTATCGTATCACTCTGATCGAGACAAAGTGTTTACTAGTCTTTTATGGCAAGAGTTATTTAAGATGTCCCACAGATCTCTTAATATGAGCAACAGATATCATCCCCACCGATGGTCAAACAGAGCGTGTTAACCAAAGGTTTGGAGGGTTACTTATGTGCTTTGTTCATGCTTGCCCTAAGCAAAGGCTCAAATGGTTGTATTTAGCGGAGTTTTGGTATAATACGAGCTACCATTCAGCCTTGAAGGCGTCTCCGTTTGAGGTTTTGTATGGCCATTCTCCTAATCATTTTGGTATAAATGCTACTGATGTATGTACGGTTCCACAGTTGCAGGAGTGGATCAACCAACGTAAATGCATGAATGAGTTGATCAGGCTTCATCTTCACCGTGCTCAACAACGAATGAAACATCATGCTGACAAACATCGTCGAACGCCGCTTAATGTGGGAGATATGGTCTTTGTCAAGTTTCACTTTATGTTCAGAATTCGTGGCATCCAGGCTCATTACAAGTTGGCATTTCGATATTTTGGTCCCTATGCTGTTACGCCGCAAGATCAATGACGTGGCATATGAATTGAAACTCCCAATGACAAGCTCTATTCATCCTGTGTTCCATGTGTCACTCCTAAGCCACCAAAGGAGTCCCTCCCTGTGTCGAGGAACATATTCCCGACTCGATCATCAATTGAGATTTCCTATGCACATTCTTGATAGAAGATTATGTCGCCGTGTCGCAAAATAATTCCTCAATTGCTTGTGCAATAGTCTACATGCCCGCATCTTTGGCAACTTGGGAGGACGAGCAAGCTATGAAAGATCAATTCTTTGCGCGACAACCTTGGGGACAAGCCGGTTGTCTAGGAGGAGCGAATGTCAAGACTTCACCGGACGCTCGTAACAAGGAGTTGATTCGAATGGGATGGCATCGAAAGGAAGAAGGCAAAACAACGCTTATCTCCGAGAGCAGCCGCCCAACGCGAAGATGACGCGAGTCCGTAAGCCCAATCAACGATACTTGGACCGGAGGGTTAACAACTAGATTGTCTAGTCTGCTATGCAATTGCGATAGCAGTGCTTTGTGGCTGGTGTGAGTTGGGGAATAGAAGGAGAAGTATAAGTAGTATACAGAGATTACCTGTAAAGAGCGCGGCGGGTTATATTGGCTGTTCTGCTCGTTTGAGCAGCAACCTGGCGGTGGCGAACTTGTATCTACCCGTGAGAAATACCATACATTTCCGGTGTGTTTGTTTTCTATCTTCGAGAGTCTCACAGCAACGAATCGAGCTTTTTCCCACGGTAACAGTGCGCGAACAAATTTGCAAAATCTAGCTCGATAACCGCTCCTCAGTTTGATTGGTCTAGGGCTATGAGTTCACGTGGTCTAGGCAATCACGGTGCACTCCTAATATAGCCTCGGAAGTCCTTGCCTTGGCTGACGCAGGAGCATAGTATATGGTGGACATGCCCGGGCATGGACTCCAGCTCAGAGACGGAGACGATCTGGCTAACAGGTGGGCCCCATCGTATATTGGGGCTAGTTGGGCCAAGGCAAGTGAGTTGCATGGTGCACTTGGATGAGGAGTAAGAAAATGGGCTGAATTTTTTTTATTTAATGTTTATTTTAAATCATTTTTTCAAAACTAATAGGCGGGATCAAAAATTTACGGAAATACCCCCGTCGCTCCAGTACGGGGCGATCTAGGTGCTCTGGCTAACGGCCCAATTTCGAACTGTAACGGCAGAGGAAGAAAAATTAAAAAATAGACTGATCGCCCTAGGTTGGGGCGATAGGTTACTGTAGCTTTTTTTTTACAATTTTTGTTGTAAATTGTTTGTACAATAATTGTTGTATTGAACCGGGAAGAATTACAAAAAAACTTGTTGTATTGAACCAGAAAAATTATTTTACTTTGTTAGTGATGCGCATCCCACTTAGGGATTTTCGTAGCCACGAGGGTCCGGCGAATATGGCCGAAAACATACGAGAAAAATCACGGCGACTCCACGCAACGCTGGCTACCACCTTTGTACGGGCGAGATGGTCAACGCGTCTCCCGGTCCGGTTGCGAAAACCGAAAGGCACTCGCGCCACGTAAACCGCGGAAATCGTGGCCACTTAAGGGTTTTCGTAGTTCGCAAGCAGCCGAATACGCCCCAAAAATACAAGAAAAATCAAGAGCGACCTACACAATGCGAGCTACCGCTATGTATGGGCGAGCTGGTTAGACGCTGGCTTCGCTTGAAGTTGCGAAAATCGAAAGACACTCGCGCCACGTAAACACGGAAATCGTGGCCACTTAGGGTTTTCAGAGTCTCGCGACAGCTGGATACGCCCAAAAATACGGAAAATCAAGAGTGACCTATGCAACGCGGGCTACCACTTACGATGGGCGAGATAGCGACGCGTTCCGGCAGAAGTTGCGAAAATCGAAAAAGGCACTCGCGCTATGAAACCACGTAAATCGTGGCTACTTAGGGTTTTCAGAGTCTCAGGGACAAGCCGGACACGCCCAAAAATACTGAAAAAAATCAAGAGCAACCTACGCAACGCGGACCACTTACGTATGGGTGAGATAGCCGACGCTGTCTTGCAGAGGAAGTTGCAAAATCGAAAAAGGCACTCACACCATGAAACCATAAAAATCGTGGGCCACTTAGGGATTTTCAGAGTCTCCGCGGGACAAGCCGGATACACCCCAAAAAATACGGGAAAAATCAAGAGCGACCTACGTAACGCGGGCTACCACTTACGTATGGGTGAGATAGCCAGACGCTGTTCCCGTGAGAAAATTACGAAAAATCGAAAAAGGCACTCGCGCCATGAAACCACGTAAATCGTGGGCCACTTAGGGGTTTTCAGAGTCTCAGGACAAGCCGGATACGCCCAAAAAATACAGAAAAATCAAGGGCGACCTACGCAACGCGAGGTATCACTTATGGATCGGCGAGATGGCCGACGCGTTCCTGTGAGGAAATTGCGAAAATCGAAAAGGCACTCACGCCACGAAACCACGTAAATCGCGGCACGAAACATCCAATTTTTGATCGCCAATATGCTTGTTTCAGATGGCGGTCATACAAACGGCGCTTCACTTGGAATTTTTAAATTTGACGGCGAATTATCAAAATTTAAAAATTCATCGCCGACATCGGGAGATAGGTTTCATATTTAGAGTTTAATATTTGTTTCAAATTTTTTCAGTAAATAAGCGAGAAAATTCATCATATGAAATGTCAGGCACATCGTCAAGGTAAATATCACCTTGAAATGGGCGATTGTTCCCATACCGTATGATCGCCCATTTCAGACAATATTTACCATTGGGCAAGGTGCCTCCGACATTTTCACAAACCGATTAATTTTTCCTCGCTTATTATACTAAAAAATTTGAAACAAATATTAAATACAAATATAGGGCCTTATCCCCAAAGATTCGGCGATCGCCCATACCCAGTGATATTTACCCTTTATAACCTTCGCCTGGCCAGGCCTCGCAAAGCTAGCAAATGAGAGAAGAAGAAAGAAAAAAGAGAGAAGGGAAGGAGAGGGAGGAAAAGATAAGTAGATGTTCAATCGAAAATGCCGAGGCGGCAAGTGGAAAGGGAAAGGGAAGGCGAAGGAAGAGGTAGGCGCTCAAGCGTGGCCGCCAAGAACATCGCGTACCAGATCTCTTCAGACTGCGGGGTTGTACCAATCGATGTGTCTGTGGGGAGATCCTTGCGTGCTCGTTCGCTTCTTGGGATATTCCAACTTGGAAGAGGAGGTATTGATGTGCCGCAACTATTTAATTTGACCACGGAGAAGAGCCTGAAGAATCGCCAGCTGGTAACAATCATACGTGTTTCATAATATTTGTACATGAAACTTTGCTAATTTATTTTTCATCCAGTCGCCTCCACCGCTGTGTGAATTTGAGAAGTGGTTTGATATGGAGATCGATCCGGAGGACCAAATGCTCCTTGATCAAAGCATCCGAGACGAGGAGTTCAGACGGCAGCTTCAAGCGCAGCGTGACGCGGCACACGAGGAGGCACGTCGAAAGGAAGCAGAGGAGAAGGAGGCCGAGAGAGAGAGGAAACGAGAGAGGGCACGTCGTGCCAGAGAAGCCCCACCGGAGGCATGGGCGAAAGGGAAGTGGCCTCGATCCACTCAGTAAACGAGAAGTTGTAACCATTATTCTCCTTGTTCGTGATGTGCATCCTAGCTTTATGTCGTAATGAAGAGTATGGTGTACTATATTTTCCGCAGTAACTTATGATCTGAGAAATTGTGGCCTAGCACTTATCTATGTAATCAACAAGGCGTGATCAAGTGGTAAATGATAGAGTGGTAAAAGTAAAAGGCAAGAAATGGTAGAAGTGAGGAGCAAGAAGATTCTTCCCTTGCTTGTGCAAGATAGAGTTAATAGCCGGTAGAGATGCACCTCCCTTTATCCATTAGCCAAAACCAAGAAAGTTGTGGTAGTATAGCCATTCTTACCCCCTTCCTTTATTTTTAGTAAAGAGCACAACAAGCAACATTAGATTCATTCTCCATTCTCAGTGGAAGCCAAGAGGAGTAGCAGCAGCCAAAATCGGATGCACATCTTAGTTTAATGTCGTGAACGAAGAGTTTTATGTTGTTAAAATCGAAGAGTGCCCATGAAACCTATGCAACACGGGCTACCACTTATCTATTAGTCGAGCTTAGCATGCTGTTCGCATCTAAATTGCTAAAATCGTAAAAATAAGTCAGACGATATGACTAAAAAGATAACCTAAAAAAATGCAAGCACTTAGTTCAGATAGTTAGACAACATGGTGGTGAAGATAAATAAATTACAAAAGTACAACCGTACAATAACTCACCACAACGACGCCCTAATCGCTTTGGGGTACGGAGTGGCGACGGCGGACGGACGACCCTCCTAGTCTGCCCCCGCGGGCACAGGGGTAGTGTAGTCTGTCACACTGTGTTCCGCTGGGTGGTGGGTCGAGGTACTCGGTGGACAGGTACTAGTCCATGTCGAAAGCTGCCATCTCATCAATGTCGTCGTAGCCCCAAGTAGCCGAAAGCACCGTGGGGTCCTGCTGCTGCGTGAGACGAAGACTAGCCCGCGTCACCCCATCGTGGCCACTGCGGCTATGCGTGAGACGAAGATTGGCCCTCGTCACCCCACCGTAGCATCGCGGCTCAGGCAGAGGACACGAGGGTTCGTGAGTGGCCGACATCGGCCGCGGCAGCCGACCGGCCGAAGCGAGAAAGTGCGGCACGCCCACTAGACGGGGAGGTGCTGGCCGACAGGACGTGCTTACGCCGCGACCACGCCTCGCCCCCGGCGTGAGAGCGGCATATCCGCGCATCGTGCCGCGGATCCGAGTAAAAGCTTCTCGCTGTCGAACGGGGTGAGCACGATTCCGCCGAGGCCCGCCAACACGACTCGCCTGCTGCACTTGCCCTGCAAGATGTGCCTGCAAGAATGCTAGCTTGATATGAGGTAATTTACATAAAAAACATACGTATAGGGTGACGGGGGTGACCCTTACCGCATAGTTCTCCCTCTGGGACATCTGTGAAGGGTACGTCTCCGACACCAATGCCGGAGCTGTGACATACGATGCTCGTGTGTACCCAACACTGAGCCGAGTCCGCGGCACGAACCACTCCATGTAATCGTCGTATGTGGCGTGGTCGACGGCCGGTCTCGGGACCGTGTCCGCCTCGCCGCCCCACCGCAACACCCACGGATTACGCGACGAGCGAACGGAGTGCCCAAAGTGCACTTCGCCCGGTTCATCCTGCAATGCAAAAACAGCAATTTACATACAACATGCATTCCATGGGAATGGTAAGTATTGTGCTCAGGACACCTACCTGTGCGCGCTACGTGAGACAACGTGAGTAATCGCCAGGGGAAAGTCCGAAGAGGCCGAATCGCCGCAACACTTTGCAGCAATGAGTACTCCTCCATGCATGTGTCGAAGAGGAGGACCTTACGAGTGAGCTGAGCCGATGGTCACTCCAAAGAAAGCTCGGATAGCCCGTGAGGTGCTTCGACTGACCTCAGACGCGGTTGACGGTGTCCACCGCGACGCCCTCGCCCCGCGTTCGTCAAACACCGAACGAATCCTGGTACGACCTTTCCCGACCAGTGGGCGACACCCGCCGTGAAATAAAAAGTAGTGCATGTTATTAAAGTGTCAAAGTAGGGGGTTAGATACAAGGGGGCATACTTGTCGCTGAACCCAGTAGAGGCCCATAGTGGGCCAGTCGATCTGGTGGTGGTGGTATAGGTACTATGAGAACGACGACCGGTCAACAACGGGCCTACCGATAGAGAAGTGCTCCCAGGACCACAGCTGCAGTAGTAGAATGCAACCCGTCAACGCCGCGTCGGTGATACCCGGAGACACTCAAGAAGACCCTCAGACGCACGCGAAAGCACGCAGAGCCCCACCACCACTACACTATCTCGCTTACAATGGCAAAGTTAGACATGTCCTATCATAAGAGATTTTAATGAAATATGTTACCTCCGCCGGGTGTCGGCGATCAATCGGGCGAACTCGACAAAAGCCGGTCCACCGTGTCCCCTGCAAGGACGGAACAGTACCAACCAAACAGAATAGCAGTGTACGCCTGTGTGTGTGCCAGTCCTCCTCGTCAAGATCTAGGTGGAGAAGCTCACCGCAAAGATTCGGTACAATATTGTCAAGAACTCGGCGTGATCCGCGGTTGCAATGAACGAGGTACTAACCCCGAATCGAGCAGCCACGCTTCGACTCCGTGCCGCCATCCGCCTTGTGGGGCACGACGGGGCCGCGGGTGTCGCCGCACCTAGGCGGCACGCCCAATCGCCACGCCACTCGAGGGCGCCACGCGCACAACCGCACGACTCCGCGCAGGGAGTCCTAGGAGGTAAGACACGTCCTGCAGCGTGGGAGCCATCTTTCCGCAGGACAGGTGGAATGTGTGTGTCTCCGGTCTCCACCGGTCCACGAGCACGGTCAGTAGAGACCTGTCGTACGAGAACCGTGAGACGTGCGGGCCATCCGCAATCGCTCGCTTCCACCATCCTACAAAACGGAAGTAAGCCGCCGCCAGAATCTACACGTGTGTAGCATCATTAAAATTCCATTAACAGTAAGTAAAAGAGTAGAAAAGTTGGCAGCCATCAGGAACCCAACATGGGTCGATCCGAAGAAACTCCTTCGGCACTCGAGACCGCAGTGTCCCCAGCTCTCGGCCCTCAACTGCGGACAATCTAGACCGGTGGGTCCTATCCACGTGCTAGTCTAGCAGCTCGGGGCAAGCGTCAGCAGCACACCCAACTCGCGCCATCATCACCTGTGCCTGCATGGTTACAAAGCAAATTTATGGTTAGAAAGCAAATAAAACAAACTGAACAATAAGTAAGTGTAGGAGGCAAATAAAACAAACCGGATAATAAGTAAATGTTACACGTTACAACTACCAAAAATTAAATGAAAAGTAATGAAATGTTGCATATTCAAATATATGTTCGATCACGCACATACAACCAAAAATTACATGTCGGAGATAACAAATAACTGGTACATAGAATCAAAAATTACATTGACGGGGACAACAAATAACTGGTACATAGAATCAAAAATTACATTGATGGGGACAACAAATAACTGGTACATAGAATCAAAAATTACATGACGGGGACAACAAATAACTGGTACATAGAATTACATTATCCACAATTACGATGCGCTTCAGACTCGTACATATCGTTCCTAATGCACCGTGTCCTTCGACTCCCGACCTTCTGCTTCAACATTCGGATGTCCGGTACCCATCGATGCTCTGGAGGGGGGGCCACCGTGAACGATCCATCGACTCGGTACCCGTACACCACGTTATGCCACGTGTTGAGAACACTTTGCTTATGGTAGTAGTGGAGATGTACTGACGACATGATCGGTGTGTCTCGCTATGCGGCAATCACATGCAGCACGGCAAGTGTAGCGCGCGGGCTTCCGGCAGAGCTATCTGTGCCTTCCGTGGTCTTGTTGGCCATGTACGAGAGACAACCGCTGAGTAGGACAGACGACATTCGACATACATGCAATGGAGGCCTTGTACCGCTCAACGAAATATCTTTGGGTGCCTAGTAACACACCTCAACAATGCCCACCAACGGAAGGCATCTCGCGCTTTCATTACCCAGTTGTAAATCTCCGCCAAAGTTGGTTGTCATTATTCCATAACGGAACCGCCTCGCCATGCAAAAGGGACCATTTCTCCAACAAATCGTGGTCATATCCAGCTTAGAAACTCTTTATGCTTGTCCCCACTTACGCCGAATGTTTGCGCGCGGTCACGAGCGCACACAAGGTTGTGGGTCATCTCCTTGCTCGTGGTAGACCATAGGGTTCCTTGATGATCTAGCGCCATCCCTTGGATTCAAGTGATTGCTTCTTGGTTAGTTCATCCAACGCCCTCCACAAGCCGCTGTCGAACTTCCTCCGCCGGGTTCTGCTTGCACAACCGCTGAACATGTGCATAAGCTCCTTGTTCCTGAATCGATGGAAAAATTGGCACCCATGTGCCTCATGCACCACCGCTTCTTTAGGTCTCGCCACTTTGTCGCTCCCACGACGCCGACACTTGTTGCATATCCACGATCGCCTCAAAGAGCTCCTACATGTCGGTCATGGATGACACATACATCGTATGCGGTCCCGACAACCGCCATCTTGACTCTTTCAAGAAACCGCATCATTTCTCCGTGTTTTCCCTCCACGAAGGCCAATGTGACCGGAGAACCCGGTTGTTGGCGCCCCCGCGACATTGCTAGAATCGACCCTTATATTTCCTCGGAGGAATGTGCCGCCCATGCAAATGACCAAAGCGACAAAGGTCGGAAAGCATTTATGCATGCGCCGAGGGTGAAGAAGGCCCGCCAGAAGACCCACTTACCCGACACGCACCATCCGCTGGAAACTCCACAAGGTCGATGACCGCATCGATTCCTACTTGATATTGCCCTCGAGCAAGTGTGGAATATTCTCGAAGAAGCCTCGTATGTCCCGAACCATATTTGCAAAGTGTTCTTTTGCTCTCCATGCCTTTCCGTAGCTAATCTTGTAATCAAACCTCTCTCCACGGCTCGATAATGGATCGAGGCTGCAAAGCGATTGTCCACGATCTGACCATAAAACACATTTGCCACCCAAGTGGATGACAGATTGCGGTGTTCCTGCTCCGCTTCCTCCAGTTGGCAGTTATGCTCCATCACTATGGAACATTTCCAGTAGTCCCTCCACTTCCCTTTGTATGCATGCACCCGCTATGGGCACAAATCAACTACGCACTTCACGTCGTAGTCTTTTTTGCTGGACTTCACTACCCTGAATTACCGCCGAAGAGACATTGACTAGTACTTCACCGCATCCATCACAGCCTCCTTGTCTTTATATATGGCCTCCTGCGTGACCTCGTTCTTATGATACTCCCATGCATCCCTATTCCCTTCATTCATTGTTAGGTCTTCGAAATTATAATTAGTCCACGCACTGGGGACAGACACCTCAAGAGTATTGTCCTCCTCGTCCGAAATGCTCGCCATCGTGGACTTCTCATCCGCACGGTCCTCCTCCTCCATCAAGTCAACTATGTGCTCCACCTCCTCCCTCGTTGCCACCCTCGCCTCCACGATCGCCTCGCCTCGATCACGCCGCCACCGCCAACCTTGTGTCCCCGCCTCGGGTCCTCGCCACCTTCATCATCGTGATTCTTGCATATTTGTCTTCCCTCCTCCGTAATATCTACCCCGACATCACTAACCTTCGACACCGATGGAGGTACCGTACCAATCTACTAAGAATATGAGCGGCCACCCGCCTACAAAGATACCCAACATAGTTCCTCCATGACGATGTCGCTAATAGGAACCAACTCTCCAGAAAAGTCTTGCGACGGCTTACTATTGCTCTAACCCACACCAACACTCGGCATCCAAATGAACATCCAAACATCCACTCCAACAAACCCTCAGATGTCCTATCTCTTAGCCTAGATATGCCTCAGATGATCATGAAAATGCCGACAAATCCACTCCATCCGCCCCCGTATATCTCCCCATCTCCATAGAATATTTAAAATACAATTTCTCCAAAGATGTCGCCTACAACGCCGAACCGAAAAATCATCATTTCTCCATCTAACCACATCATGCATTACTATATAAATGTTACATTATATTGTCAAATTTTTTTACTCTACTAATTTCTAACAGTGCCTGACATTTCCAATTTTTTTACTCTACTAGTTTCTAACGTATGGTGATCATACTAACAAATCCGACTCTAAATATATCATACTTCCTTAAATTTCTACGTCGCAATTTTCGGAACATTACTCGTGCAACATATAACTAGTCTACCATGTTTCATCATAATATTAAATTTCTACAGCATTATATTTCTAAATATTGCCTAATAAATTATTTGCATAACAAAATTTCTACTACGCAATCCTACGACATTAAATTCCTTCTACTACATTGATTCTCAACATTTCTAAATACTAAATACTACATAATCCTAATATTTCTAAATACTATATTAAATCTCTAAACATTGTCTAATATTTTCAAGACATTAAATTTTACATTTCCAAATACTAAATACTAAAAATCTAAATATTTCTAAATACTACATTAAATCTCTAAACCAATCCTAATATTCTTAGTACATTAAATTTCAACATTTCTAAATACTAAATACTACAAAATCCAAATATTTCTAAATACTACATCAAATCTCTAAACATTGCCTAATATTCTCAAGACAATAAATTTCTACATTTTAAATACTAAATACTACACAATCCAAATATTTTTAAATACTACATCAAATCTCTAAACATTGCCTAATATTCTTAGTACATTAAATTTCTACATTTCTAAATACTAAATACTACACAATCCAAATATTTCTAAATACTATATTAAATCTCTAAACATTGCCTAATATTTTCAAGATATTAAATTTCTACATTTCTAAATACTAAACAATCCTAAATACTCAATTAAATTTCTAAATATAACACATAAAATTTTCGACATTACCTTTTTTTTTGCATTTAACCCATTTTTTTTTCCTCTTTTTTTTCTCCTCTCCTCTCCTCTCCTCGCCGTGGATGCTCTCGGCTGCTGCTCGCTCGCCCGAATGAGAATAGTAGCCAAAGACACGGTTTTAAAAGGAAGCCGCCGCCTACCACAAAGATCGCCCACTCTCGCGACAGCCCACGTGTCCGCTACTCGCTTGATGCCGCCACGCTAGCCGTTGTTTAGGACTGCCGCCTGCATCATGCACAGGTATTTCCAGAATTTTTATCCCGCCGATTAGTTTTGAAAAAATGATTTAAAATAAATATTAAATAAAAAGAGTGGCTTCAAATAATTAACAAAAATACTTGGAAAAATCCAAAAATTCCATAAAAATTTTTGAGACATATAGAACTCAAATAAAATATTTTTGGCAAAAGTTCCATTAAACTTTACCTAATTTTAAATATTATTACAAGAAGGGTATTTCCAAAATATTATTTAAATTTCAAATAAAATGCAACAAATTGTCAAAAACATGAAATTGCATAAAAATAAATTAAAGCAAAAATTGGGATATTACAACAATAAGGATAAAACAAGCTGGGGTGGTCTGTTTGCATGAGCTGAGAGTGGCGAGATGAGCTCCACACGTAGCAATGCTATGGAAAGAGAGGGAGATAGCAGCTGCAGCGGTTGTATTTGACTGAAAGCGAGTAAGATGACAGCTTAGTGAAGTCCTAAAGAGGAATGCCAAGATTGATTGAGGGGAAATATCGGGGAAGATTGAGAATTCATTTTGATGAGCGTAGCTAGGGAAGAATCCCATTGGGTTGGCTAGAACAGTGAGGCGAAGGCGGTAGCTAGTGCAGAATCGACACAGTGTCACGAGCTCCATCTCATTGTTGTTGTAGGAAGATGAGGGAAAGTTTGGCGAGATGTAGAAGAAAAGATGATAAGGTAGAGCATTGCTCAATGAAGCTTAATTAGGGCGGAGTGGCGCATAATTTCTGCCATGGTCAAAAATGGGCGAACATACGTGGGTCGTTAGGTGCTTAGGGACGGATGTGGGTGAGAACCCAATCATGAGGCCGGGCGAGGCAGTGGCAGGGATGTGGAGGGAGGTGCAGCATACGTAGTGACTATGTGGAAATGGTGGAGCTACTCTAACCGGTGCTGCAGTTGGAGGTTGTGCGGTATGGTGAACTCCTGGTAGCTACATACAAGGTATTTTGTGGTGGACCCAGACTCAACCGCATCACCGATGCCTCCACTTCCATAGGAAAGAGAGAGAAGGGAGGAGAAGATAGAGGGGGTTGTTGGAAGATGGTGAGGTAGAAGAAGGGACAAAAGAATAACATATGGGCCCCACATCATCAACTACAAGCACTTGTGGACACAACATTAGTAAAAAATGGGCCACATCAATGAAACCGTAATACATGATTGCCATGTTATCCAAAATCATGGTGGTTTGGATGACGGGGTAGATTTGCACTAGTTTTGAGAGTCTAGGGGGTGTAAAGTGAACTGTTTGTAGCCTTCATCCCTTCCTCCTGCACGTGACCTCACTATGTGAAGGATCGAGATGGCGATTAGAGGGGGTGAATGATCCTAAATCAAATTTCCCCCTCTTAAAACAATCTAAACAAGTCCTCAAAGGAAAGCACCCAAAGGATGCAAACGAAATGAACAAGCTATTCTAGATGGCTGGTGCTACCGCTGGGAGGTTGGTAGCACCCGGCTCAAGAACAGCTGAAGAACCAACACGAACTCTAAAAGTAGATTTTCATGAATCTTTTGATCGACTAGATAAAAACTCACGAAACTTGGTAAATGTGATCCTAAGGATGTCAGGAATTCATTCCAACCTTCAATCGCAAGACATCAATGTTTCGACCTTTTTCACTTTGAAGGAAGAACACACTAAGTTGCAACAAAACTCAAGAACTTGATTTAAGACTTGCTCGTGGGGTTTTAATGATCAAGATGATCTTAGATAGCCTCTTACATATCACAACAAGCTAGAACATAAGTCAAAAACTCCACAAACGTGATTTTGAAAAATGATTCACTTAAGAGCATAAAACTGGTTTCTTACAAGAAGAACGCATGGATTGTCTAGATGATGTGATACGATTTAAGAGAAAATTCATCCATCAATCAACATCCTCGGCACAAGCAGCAAAAGCATGTAGAAGGAGGGGAGGCAAATCCAAATTGCGTAAATGTAAATTGCAAAAATGTAAGTGCGGAATTTAAGACATAATGTAAATGCATAAAGAAAATTAAGCATAAGGAAATGAGTTTTGTATTTCTAGAAGGGATGTTTACAAAACTTCACAACAAAGTAAGCAAAGATCAAAGAAGCACCAAAAACCTCAAAACCTTCAAGAGGAGAAGGCTACCCCTACCCCTCTATTTATACTACTCTTGGACCACCTACCACCCTTGGATGAGTTCCTCAACCCTAGGGCACTCTATCTAGAGCTAGGATTGACCCACTTATACAACTATGCAAGGGCTAACCCAAAACCCACCTAACAAACCATGTTTTCTTGCACACTTTTCAAAGTTAACTAGACCCGCTATCCTATCAACTAGATCGTGATCTGATGGCCCTCCTTGATCCACGCAATGTCTAGCTAGCATCATTTCCTTTTCTTGTCTTCTAGGCTTGCACCGACTCCATCTCTGATCGTCTTTTAGCGATCCTCAACCGTCTGGACCTCCGGCGCACCTCGCCTAGTCCTGATCATCCTCCGTCTCACTATGATCTAGCATCGTCGTCCTGTAAGCATCAAAAATAAGGAAAACCCATCACATAGTAATGTTCAAAAAGATATACAATTAAACTTCTAAAATCGCAATTTTTAGATCATCCACATTCATCGTATAGTGCATCGCCTCTACTCCAAAGACCACCCTTCACCAAAAACCAGACATTCTCTCTAGAATTTTTCACAACGGCACTGGGCTACATATCGCCGGCTAGTAGCATCGGGCTGCCATGACTGGTAATACTGGCTTGCCTGATCCCCTAAAAACACCCTCTCGGGATTTTTCACATCGCTTCGTTCGGTGATCACCACTTCAGAGAGTAATCGAAAAAATAGACAGAGCTCATATTGCTTCAAATTAGGATTTAAACCTCAAATCTCCCTCAAACTCAATCACTACTAGCTTGAACAATGTTAATAACTCATCACACACATGGGTAGACCTCCACATGGTCTTTCATTATGCGCACTCTCCACACACGACATTCAAACCACATGACTTCAGTCCCCCCTTCCTCACTCTGCTCACCTCTCCTCACTCACACCTTGCTACTTCGTCACCACAGCCACCACCGGCCTCCTCCTCCTCATAGCCATGACTATTGTAGCTTCCTTACTGCCTCACCACGTTTGACACTGGTGAAGGATCAAGGATAACCAATTAAAGGGCGGTGAATAGGAGGTTTTAAAATTCTTTTATCTCTAAGTTGCGATAATTGAATATCTAATGCACAAATTAAGAATTTTAACAACGAAGACCTAAATCTTCTAGATCTGTAACGTCCCGAAATTTGGCCAAATTTTAAATTTTTGGAGTTATTTAAAATTTTGTGAATTAATTAAAATTTAATTGCATTTAATTGAATTTATCTATTTTCTGGAATTTATTTGGATTTAATTGAAATTATTTTTTTTGATTGTCCTTTCTTGAATAATTAAATATCAGAAAATGTAATTATCAAAAATAAATGAAAATATTTTATTTAGGCCCAAAATGCTCTGAAATATTTTCTGGGATTTTTCTAGAATTTTTCGAGTATTTTTAGTGCCCTAAATAATTATCTTGAATTTCTGGATTTAATTTAATTGATAAAACCCGGGTTAAGGCTAGCTACAGTATTGGGCCGGCCCAACACTGTGCTCGTGCCGGGAAAACCCTAGCGCCGCCGTCTCCGGCCATCCGATTTATCGGTGGATGCGGTTCTACCGCCATTCATAGCGCATGAGACGTTAGATCTCAGATTCGCCGTTAGGATGGCGACGCTGTGGCACCGTTCACCGAAGCGTTATTCGCCGGGGCCGCCGGATTCTCGACGGACGGTCGTGTTGAATACCGCTTCGCCCAAGCTCGAGCCGTTGATTTGCAATCGTGGCGGTGCGGCGGGATCGAACAAGACGGGAGGGAGCGCTGCAGATCGCTGCCGCCAGAGGCCACCGCGGATTTTGTCAGAGATATTGCGCGAGTTCCAAGGCTTGCCTGAGTAGGTGATATACTCCATTGCACGCAAGGCTTCATTCCGCTCATTTCTCCCTCTCTCTCGTGCTCTGCCATCCACCGTAGACCCCGCTAGAGCTCACCGGAGTAGCGTCTTGCTTCCGCCACGGTTTTCTACGCTTTCCGCCGTCGTCCATTGCCCTCCATCGCCGTCAACACTTGCTCCGAGTTCGTCGTGACGAGACGCTCGGTGTAGGTCACTTTTTCACGCCGGAGAAGCTCGAATCGCCGCGCCTGCGCCGTTTTCTCCACGCCCGCGATAAGCACCGCCGCTTCTTCGCCGAAGCCGCGAACTCACCGCCATCGTCGGATTTATCGCGACGACTAAGGTAAAGCCACGATATTCCCTTTAATCGAGCTGAATCAAGATCGTAGAAAATGGCCGCTGGATCTTAATCGCGGCGGTTTTGGAGTGGCCACGAGGCTTGTGAATAGGAATCAGCCCGTAAGCCTTCGTTGCTCGACCGCGATCCGATCGCACCGTGAATCCACGAAGGCGGTGTAGATCCTTTGATGATGGCCGCGGATTGGGAACGTCGCTTGGATTGTGCCACGAGGCTTGGTAGCGCAAGATAAATACGGTTAGCCCGCCGTTAGATTCTCATCCGACCGCCTCCGTGCATCCACGTAGCTCGAATAGTAAATCGCCGAGATAACCAGAGCCGCTGGATCTTCATCTCACCGCGATCGTGTGTCCACGCTGCCGCTAGGTCGCCGCTTAGCCGCGCCGCATCCGAGCCGTTGATTCAAATGGACGGCATGGATGTTGCCGCTGCTGTAGGGTTGGTTGCAGATGACCGACCGCTGGATTTGAATCCAACGGCCGGAGATTGGTGTTCGCGGATCACAGCGGTGCCGCGTGTCACCTTCGTTGGTCCAAGTATCGTTTCATGGGGCCCACTGCCGCTGGGTGACCATCAGGTGCCGACGCCAAGATGACGCTATCCGGGGCCCACGCGGTCAAGGCCAGGCCGACGTGGCGCCTCTCTGGTGTCGACACGTGTCACGCCGAAAGAATTAAACCGAATTTTCAGTAGAAAAATAAATCACTTAATTCGGTTTTTCTTTAATTGAATTGCAGAAAACTTGCAAATGCTATAACTTTTGCATTTTAACTCGGATTTGGGTGATTCCAGTGCCCAAAAATTTGTAAAAATGTAAAATATTTAATGGTGATTTTTATTTTATTTTTAGTGTTGATATTTCTGTATGTATTGTGTAATTATTGTGTGCTTGCTTGATACGAGTAGACTCCGAGTTGCCGGGAGCTGCCAGAGAAGAATTCGAAGACCCGTTGCAGATCTCAGACTAGGACCAATTATTTTTCAAGGCAAGTCATGCCTTGACCATTTTGCCCTTAGACTTTTTAAAATATATTTTAATTTAAATTATGCATGCTATGTCAATTAAAATGATATCGCTTATGTGGGAAAGGTAGCTAAAATAACCATCTTGTCTATGCCACCTTGTAATATTATCTCGTATGCCCCAATACCTTGTCACCTTAAGATGTTAACTTACGTTGATGCTATGTTAACGCCAACACGGGAGGCTAGACCGTGATTAGTCGCTTAGCATGCTTATGCATTTATTGAATGACCTTCAAAATTGCAAAAGAATATTGACTAAACAATTATGGAACGCATTTTTTAATAATGTGATGCTGTCATGAGATGGAATTGGGGTAGCGACCTGTGTGGTTCTACTCGTGCAAGGAAGTGAGCATTGGCATGTGTTGCAATAATGCAAACTGGGGTGGAAAATGATTTGGACCGGGGCATGTGGCAAGATGGCTTCATGCCAGGTGGGCCTGTGTGGCAACGGGAGGTATTGATATTGTGAAGGTTGTGTGCCGAGAAGTATAAAATAGAAGTCTTGCCCGGGACAGCTAAGGACTTAACCTTGCGAGCCTTTGAACTGAGTTTCTCGTACAACCACTTGTCCGGAATGGGACGGACCTAGTTTAGTAGGTTTCTAATATCTTTCCTTTGATACCTTCAGGCATAGCTTACACAAAAATGTAATCAGATGGGGAGCGTGACAGGTTGTGGCTTGGTACCCATCCAATCAGATTCGCCGTTTCTAAACTTTGGCTCTGTGAGAGGGAAGTGTTAGGAAGGCAATACTGGAGAGGATCATCGCTAAGTATTAGTCTCGAAAGACTTTGTTGCAATCAATCACTGTGGGTGAGCGATCAGATCCTGTGGGTAAAGTGTGCAGCCTCTACAGAGTGTGTGTGTTAAATCTATTCAAATAGCCGCGTCCGCGGTATTGGACAATGCTCGGGGATTACAGTCAAGGGTTAGAATTTCACAAAATAAAAATGAGGAATGGGTGGCTGTGTGCCAAAGATTGATGAATGAAACTAGGGCTGTGTGCCAAACTCTTGGAAAAGAATTGAGAAATTAATTATTAATAATATTGGTTTTACCGCTTTTAATTTATTAAGGATTACCGTTAAAAGAAATACTGCTTTATGCAAAATAACCATTTAAGCCTTTCCTTTGGAATAAGCCATGCATGTAGTAATAGAACTGCATTTGTGCATGACTTGTTGAGTATGTTGTATACTCACCCTTGCATCGACAAAACCTCAAGAAGAAGTCGCGTGCCTTTGGGAGGAGGAGTTCCACGAAGGTCAGGAGGATTAGGGTTGAGCCGCACTCAGTTGCTTGTGGCAATATGATGGGTTCATTGCTTACTTTTGCTTCCGCCATTGAACTAATGCTACTCTTGTTATTTATCGCTCTCAGGTAAATATTGTAAGGTGACCATAAGGTCTTGTAACTCGCTTATATTTATGTTTGAAGTACTTTATTATTAATTCTCATGTTCAGGTCTGATTGAGTGAATATATATTTAAGACTCTTATGGTCCGTACACCTCACATCTGCTCCTTAATCGATGGTGCCATTTATAATTCAAGGCATGCACTACGGCTAATTCTAGGTCATGCGCTTGGATAATCTTCTTCTGCTGCCTCAATCGCTTTGATGCATATGCAACGACCTTCTGCTCGTGATTAACACGCATCCTAGTCCTTGGCGCGATGCATCATAGTATATATCAAAGCTTTGGCTTATATCCGTAACATTAATATCGGTGCTGTTGTCAAACGCTTTCAATTCTACATTCCGCCATTCACGCTAACTTCTCCTTCAAATAGCCATGAAGGGTCTTGGCGATTGTTGAGAATCCTTCTATAAATCGGCGGTAATAACCGCCATTCCAAGGAAACTACGGATTTGGGTCACCGCCTTGGGTGGCTCCTAATGCAACATCGCTCCACCTTACTTGATCAATCGACCTTCGGGCGGTCATCACATGTCCAAGAAATTCCACCTTGTTCTTCCGTAAATCACACTTGCTAAACTTAGCTAAAAGTTCGTTGCTCTCTTTAACTAGCTTCAACTAAATGCTTTCTCTCATCTTGGAGTAGACTAGAATGTCATCTATGAACACAACAACGAACTTATCCAGTATTCCATGAAAACCTTGTTCATCATGTTCATGAAATATGCAGCATTTGTCAAACCAAAGGACATAATCAGAAACCTGTAGCGCCCATATCTTGACAAAATGCGCTTCGCATCCTCCGATCTAATCTTCACTGATGATATCCTCGATCAGATCAATCTTGAAAACTCAGCCTCTCAACCGGTCAAATAGGTCATCGATCCCGGGTAGTGGGTACTTATTCTTTATAGTGACTTCATTCAAGGCTCCTTGTGAATCCACACACATCCGTAACTTCCCCCCTTGACAAATAGAACCGGCAATTTCTATGGCGGCATGAACTAGGTCAATAAACTTTTATCCATTAACTCCTCAATCAGTTTATTTCACCAAATTACCTGCTGACATCCGAGCAAGGTCTTAGCCATCGGGTCGCTCCCGTACTAACTCCTCGACACAAACTCTATGTCCCTATCCGTGGCATCCCTGTGCAAATCCTCCGGAAATAAGATCCATTCCATAACCCACCATCAACCTGAACTATCCAAATGATGACCGGATGGATATATTAACCCAAAGAACTATTCCCACTGCTGTCCACTGCAGGTTTATCCTCCAACATCGCCACCTTGTCTACTAGCCCTCGAAGTCAAGAAAGGTGGGAAGAGTCCCAATCAACCTCAACCACCATGAAACGATCACTGTCCGCTGCTAAGCATCCCCAAAGCGTAGAAGGTACAACAAGTGAACTTATTCAGATATTCAGATGGATCGCTGGTTGCCCAGCTTCAAAGGTCTTCAAACTCCTCCTTTTTCAATCACATACGCCGGAAAGCAATTGCGGAACCTCACGGATGTCTCCGTGGTGCTCAAGGAGTGCAACAGGTTTTTCCCACCATTCAAATAAGGCCTTCATCGATAAGCATAGAGTACCCTCTCATTTCTTCATTAATCTGGGTACGTGCAACTTTTCTATCGCCCCCTCACCAACTATCATTCCAATGGATTTTCGGCATTTCCGAAAATGTAGGCCGAGTCCTCATGAATTCCCATTACCCCTGCGGTCACTTCATTAGGTTGACCTCGTTAGCTGAAGCATGGGCGGCTTAAAGGAAGGACTCTGTTTCATCTGCCGTGACCATGGCATGCATTAATCACCGTAGTCTGCAAGAAAGGCTTCAAGGACTGGTGATATCAATCAAGTGTGTTGGGGGTCCTCAAGTCTCCTCCGTCATCGGTGTTTTACTGCGTGAACCACTCCCATTTCTCCTTGGTTTCCACGGTGTTCACCATCTACCGATTGCTCCATGGTTTAGAGACGAGAGGGAAATAAGAGATAAGTAATAGAATACTTATGCGGGTCAAAAGTGAAATAGCAAAATCCAACTTTATTACTTTATTAATACCGGTATGGTTGCTCACAATGCCTATGGGCCATGCAACACATACCAATCACTCACAAGCATGAAAGAAGCAAATCAAGCTAATACTCTGGAGTCAAACGCCTCTAAGGGTGACTCTTATTCCAAGACGCGACTCATCGCAGGAGTCTCAACTACTAATCCTAACGCCACTCGAGCCAACCCCCACCGAGCTTCCTGTGGATACACCCCACGGTGTGCTGGTGCTGTACAAACCTATCCCAACGATCCGCAGCGGATGCGCCTCCTACTCCTCCCACGGCTCAACCTCCACTGTTCTCGCTTGACCTCCACCCTCGCTTAACGCCCACCGCTCGGCTCGGGCTGGCTCTCAGGGTTCCTCCGGGTCTGGTCAGCTCCAAGACTGGCTTCGCTCAGTCCGTGACACATTGCCTCAAGCTCCCTAATCCTCCGGATAGAGTGAGCTGTACTCACAAGTCGCAACAGATGAGCCCTCACCGCGGAACTCGCCACGAGACCTCGCAGCTCCGAATCGCCTCGTCGATAGCATCCTCTTGAGCGATGACATATCTTGCCGTGGGTGATCGTGGCATCCTCCTCTATGGGCTCACGGTTGAAGCGGTTGTCTCTACGGATGGTGACGAACACTGCACTCATCCAACTTCCTCGGGTAGGTACGAGCACTTCATCGCCAGACGCGATTTCCCGATCCCAAAGATCAAATGACGACCTCCGGCAAAGATGGATGGGACGACTGCCTCACCCTATCCCGAGCGTGAACCGATGGTGACATCCCAAGCAATATCCAATCCTCGCCGACTACAGAGTCCCCAGAGATCGGCTCGCTCATAATCCTAAGCAACAGATTACACGCCAAAGCTTCGCGCGCACTCCAAAGGCGCCACCAAAAGAGTGGATCATCCTCATTCACAAAGGACACTCGTGAATCTCAAAATTTTAGAACAAAGCGGAAACATGATAAATTCAAAGGGGTATGAAAGGAGAGAAGGGTAAGTCGAGAATGCATTATCATCTTGGCACATTTTAACTTTTTAGTTTTATCCTCACTACGACCATTCTAACTAAGGGCTAGTCTCATAACAAGATGGCTCGATACCACCTCTTCGGACCGAGTATGCAATACGGACCCTCTGTATTCAGAGACTAGTTCAGATCACGCTAGTACACAATACCTCAACATCGGTACATATCACGGTAATAACCAACGAAATAATAAAATACTTTAATTAAATACTCAAACAAAGAATCGACATATTGGAATAAAGCTACGCCAAGGAAAAACGATCGCAACTAAAACAAGAACTCTAATGGATCAAAACCTAACAAAACTCACTAAATTACCGCATTGAATCTAAAGGTTGAATTTTTGTGGAGGATTTTCAATTTTGGACAGAAAGCAAAAACTAATCTAGGGTACCTGAATCTCTCACCGAGCAACTTGGCGCCTCGATACCCGATGTGACTTTGGGTCCCGCTTTCGATGAGAGCGATAACTTCGATTTGGAGGAATTGACTTTGACGATCCGACTACAACGTGACGACGCATTTATGCGCCTTAGCAATCGCTAAACCAACTCCAGAGGGTTATTGATCTTGCCGTTAGCACGATCAACTCAACACGAGGTTCGATTCCGCATGCAACCAAGAACAAGCAAGAATAATGGTAAAGCAATCTGAAATTGCGAATATGAATGAAAGATTGATAAGGTGGGGTTCTGAAACAAGGAGCTTCTTAGGCGGTCGTTGAGCACGCCCGAAGACTCAAAATAGTAGCAATGGCTAAACTATCAAATAAACAAAACCCAAAAACTAAAGTACAAGTGTAGAAAACAATATATAGATGTAAGTGGCGGCTAGGGAGCAGCTAGGGCGCAGCAGCACCCATGGGGCGGCCAAGGCGCTGTTCTAGCGCTACATGGGCTTTGGGGTCTAAAAGAAAGGTGGCGCAGCACCTGGAGTTTCTGGCCCGTTACACTCTTTGTGATTTCCCGTTGCTCTAGGATGAATTTGGCACTGAGGCTGGATCCATTGGAAAGTAGACTCGAGATCTTTCAAACGTGTACTCATGGGTCTCTAGAAACCTCCAGAATCAAAAGTTGTGATCGTTTGAAGTTGATGCTGTCATGAGGCCGAACCCGCGAATTTGCTGATTCCAAGTCCAACTTATGCGATATGATGATTGTGCTTTATGCTTGGCATTTGGAGGTTCTTTCCTTGGTTCCTAAGGACAATAAGATCATCACAAGAATTAAATAGCATTCCATTCTGTGAATCATTTGTATAAAAACTTAGAAATGAATTTACTGATAATTGAATAGACGCGGAGCACGAGTGTGTAGGTCCTTGTAAAACTTGTTGTGTATGAGAAGAACCACTCTGTGGTGGTTGTGTCCTTGGTTGTGATGTCCTCATCACTTATGGCTTAAGTTCAAGAAGAAGCAAAGGAAAATAAACAAGAGTATAAGATGAGCCCATCCATATGCCCAACAGTAATCGACCGGGCACGCCGTCCTAGTAGTCCGGATCGCTTTCATCAAATCCACACGCATAGAATTCATAATCACCTTCACCAAGAAACTCTCGAAAAATTTGGGGGGTGAGTACACACCGTACTCCGCAAGTCTTAGAAACATAATGCATGATAACTATATGTAAGGCTAAACAATTGAAGGCATAATATGGCTCATTTGCTTAAAGCAGAATTTAACTTGAAATAACAATAGTAATTTCATAAAGTAATATTTGACAAAATGTAAATAAATAATAATTAAATTTGATATATAACAATTTCATGGGTTCCAACCACCCGATTGGCTCCAACCGCCAAACTAAAACCCGAGAGTTCCATCCACTCACGGTTTTTCCAAAACATTATTTTCATTTAAAACCAAAACCATAAGATCTGCAATGTGCTAGTGTACCGCTTGCCCTTGATCAACGGCCACTCAAGTAGTTTTAACTTTGCAGAGGGTGTACACTTTACCCACCAGACATGGTCGACTCTTGTTGCCATGCAATTAACACACTTTCTTTGGTGTGTCACAGAGAGATCATGACAAGGCTTTACAATGTACGACACCGCTACCAACTTCGCCCGCTAAGGTTTCACCACCGTTAGGGTTAAATCCACCAAAGATGAAGCCCTCTTGCGCCCAAGTGTCTCCATCCAACACCCACATTCAACCCAATGGCGGTTTTAATGACACGCACAAATTAATTAAAGTCGCACTCCATATAGACTTGTGGTTGTACCAGAAGTTTGGTCCAAGGTAACACACGCCGGGCTTAATTGACTAGGGCGAACTAACACCGCATAAGATCTCGTGCATCCCGCGCCCACCAAACAACCATCCACTTACCTAAACCATTTTCATTTTATTTCAATTAAATAATACCAAGAATATCAATTGCCATAATTTCACAATTAATTTTGAACAATGATTGAAAGAATTTCCATAATGGTAAGATAACGAGGTATTTAAGCAAGACTAAGCAATTCTACCATTCCATACCACATTATTAATTATCATCAATTACAGTACTTAATATTACCTAGGGTGTCAAGGTTGTCACGATTAATGTCAATGAGGGCATAACAAAGTTGGAATTTAGCTAAGCATAAACCGTTTAAAGTACTTTACGCAAAATGATAAGCATGCATAGTTTAAAACATATAATTTTCATGAAATTTAGGATCAACATGTTCAAGGAAGACTTGCCTTCAATGCCTCTACCGTGCTACCGCGGATGATCCACTTGCTTCAATCAAGGCTGTCTACACGTAAATGAGAACAAAATAAAAATTCAAATTAAATCCAAAATAAAATAAAGGCACTGGCAAGTAGAGCATGAATTTAGACGAATTTAGAAATTTGCATCACTCGAATCGGAGTTCGGACGGAGGAACGGGCCTTTGAAGTTTCTCGAAAGAAAATCAGAAAAAAGAGGGTGACACGTGTCGGCTTCGATTATGGATTCGGCGGGAAAACAGAAAATAGAACATGGATACCGACTGACATGTGGGGATCACATGTCAGTGGCTCGGTTCACAGTGAACCGGGAGTACCGAAGAGGCTTACGGTGACGTACGACCGCAACGACGCGGCGCATACACCGGGTTAGGATCGAGGTATGATGCCGTGGCACGGACGTGGCTAGCACGCGGCGCCAAGGCATCGCTGACGAGGATAGCCACGCGGCGCACATCCACTAGCGGGCGCTAATCGGACGGTGGTGAAGTGAAGACGCAGGCGGCTTACCGGATGGGACACATGGCGCAGACCGGCGACTTTGGTGAGATCAAACGGCGACGAAGGTGACAAGCAAGCGAGAGACGTGGGCGTATTCGAGGCATTGATGGGCGATCGGACGATGAAGGGTTCGCGACTGAAGACGACGGCGAGGTGGCGGCGCTATTCCGCCGGAGTTGGAGAAGATGACATGCCAAAAGGCGAGGGAGCGGCGGATCGGGCATGAGTTTGAGTGGGTTAGAGAGAGAAAGACGAGATGAACTCAACGGTGCCAAAAACTACGGCAGAGAGTCATCGGAGAGGGAGAAAACGACGGCGGAAGTCCCGGGCACGGCAGAGGAACTCCGGCGAAGGCGTGGGAGCTAACAGCGGTGTCCCAGCCGGTGAGAAGTGGGGGAAAAGAGGCAGCGCGTCGTGGCAAAACTTGGGAGGGGTGCGGCGCCCGCTTTTATAGCCTCGGGAGAAGGGAAAATGCACGGAAGTCGAAGGCGGCCACGACTAGGGTTTGCACGGGCGACGGCGGCGCAAGGCGATCGGGCCATCGGAGCCGTCATAGCATTGATCGGGCGGCTCACAACGCGCACGGGCACGGGCGAGCGATGGTCGTTTGATCAAAATCCAACGCTGTTTTTCGCTAGGGTTAGGGTTTCGCCAGTGTGATGTGGGCGACGGAGACATCCACGCCGGGCGACACCGCAAGCCTGGGTGAGTTCGTGACGCTGGCGAAGGATGATCATGGATCAAAATCCAACGTGGAGTTGGGTAGAGCTAGGGTTTGGGGACATTGGTTACTGAAACGCATAAGCAAAGCCGGCGAAAAGGAATTGAGCGGTCAGAAGGGTTTCGTCCCGAGGAGAAAAGGAATAAGAAAATCAATTCGAACTAAAGAAAAGCCAAATCCAATAAACTCCAATAACTTCAAATAAATAGCAAATAAATTCAAAAACTCCAAAAAATACGTAAAAATTCCATGAAGCACAAGGAACCCAACAAAACTGAAATCTTTAATTTGAAGTATAGATTAGTCAAATTAAATCCTTTTTTGGAAAATTCAATTTAATGGAATTAAATCGAATAAAATGCAATCGTTCAAATTTTGAAATTCAAACACAAGAAACTCAAAAACTCAAATTTGAATGTTACAATTACAAGGCAATCTAGTAGAGAGTGATTGCTAGATTTATACAGAAAACATACTTAAATTCTCATAATTTTCCAAGAAACTATAGAAAGCAATAAATGTAAGATTCATAAATATTCATAAAATAGTAAAAAATGATTACATGTAATTCACGAGTACATACAAATTAGCCGGTGAGGGGATTAGCATGTACTAACTCAATCAATCTGTTGTAGAATTAACATGCAAAATTCGCATGTTGATAGCATTAATCGCATGGCATTGCATTGTGTGATCCATGCATGTATGCAAATCAATCTACTAATTAATGTGCATGGATTAGTTGCCTTTTTTAGCACACCGCTTTCCATACCAATTCAAGGAGAGTAACATGTGACATGCTAATCAATCTAATCCATCGAGGGCATGTGACATGCATACATGCAAATCAATTTGCAGCACCGGACATGTATACATGCAAATCTGCCCTATACGCTTGCATGCGGATGCGGCGCTGCTTGTCACAGATTACGGCTAGTTTCATGCATGGCACCTTCCTAGTGCGGCGATGGTCGGCGGTTCATGTTCGGCTGGCACCGCTTCGCGGCGCACTTCATGTGTAGATTAAAAAAGTAAAATAAAACCAATTTACATAAAATTCATGATGAGTTTCATCATTCGTCTGATCGGCCTATTGCCGGTGATTTCAACTGTGATAGCCGGGTAACACTTCGATCGCTTTCATGCCGACTTCAAGTTGGCAACGGTAATGTTTACTTGTAGATGCATTCAAGGTGATTCAAAAGAAGATTCAAAAGAAACATAGATCAGCCATCGCTTCCTATCTTTTTGATCTCTTATTGTTCGTTAGAGTTTCGCGGTCGATAACGCATTGAGGAACCTTGCTGTGGTGTAATCTAGGGTTGTCCAAACAGATCTCAAACAAAAAACAGAGACACAATATGGAGTCACGGTAATTCTTTTATTTGTTTCTCTTGTCTGTTTACAATGAGGGGAACCACCTTTTATAGCCTCCTTCTAGGATTTTGGCAAAAGGACCATCGTGAGCTTTTTACAGGCCACACGGTTTCTACACATAAGACCATATCTTTAAACTGAGCAACGGATTTGCCATCTGTGTGAACCACCGTATTTCATACAGAGAATCCTTTCATGAGTCTAACATTGAATAGATTATACATAGAAAAATATTTAATATGATGTAAGGCCCACATGTCAATCTTGCTTGGAAATTTGTGTGCCACGTATCAATGATTGTTAATGACATGTGGGCTATTGCCTCTTTATTTTATTTTTTTCTCATTGTTTTATTTAATAAATTTTGCGCACAAAAATTCACCAAACAACCCTATGGGGTCAACTTCTCCTGAAAATCTTTGTAGTTATATGTAAATTGATACAAATACCAACAAATATAGTGGTCCTCTATTTTTGAATAGATATCATTATAAATTCTTACACTTCTACTAAGTACAACTACAAAAAAACTGCATTACTGCTTTTTATTATATCTTTGAATGATGTGTCCTACTCTAGTTTATAGTAGTAAATAATATTACAATGGCTAAAAGGGATGGGTATAGAAGGAAAAATAGTAAAAAGTCACATCGAAATTATAGACCGGTATTTATTCAGGAAAAAAATTTAAAAGATAAAATAACGTATATTCAGAAACAGAGTGAGTACTAAATTGCTAAAATATGCGGGTTCAACAAAATCCTACCAGTTATAACATGGTTCCGCTAATAATTTTAGGCGAAACACATTGATACTCCCTCAGTCACAAAAGTGTGACATTTTGTCTATCAATATTTTTATGAATACTTAGAATGTTGGACATATGAAAATAAAGAGATATGCTTCTATGCATCACTTTCTAAAAGTTACAAAAATATTAAAACATAAATGAATTATAGATAATGATTACTTACTCCTTCACTTGTTTTAAGATTTATGCAACTTGTGTTAAAAGGTGATGCATAAAAACACTATTTATTATATTTGTCTCAAAAAGTAATTCCATAATATACACAGCCTCAACATCGGTACATATCACAAATATAACCAACTAAATAATAAAATACTTTAATTAAATACTAAACTAGTTGATTGACCTCATGGTCAAGTTACAAGATACGATTGCAGCAGGCTAAGACTTATTAAAATATTCAAATGCAATGAATAAATCGACTGTGGCGCCAACCAATTTGCCACAGTAACGATCGCTCGCTTCCTTAGTTCGCTTGCCTCCTCGAACTCCTCCTCCCGAAAGGGTTGCTTCTTCTTCAACCGGTTGTGTTGTTGTGGGTGAGTACTTTGAGCACTCAAGAAGTCATGCATGTAATGCAATGCTAATACGCTACATGCATGGCTTAGTACAAAGGATAGGCTACGCTCATGTGCAGACAAAGATTCAAGATAAAAAGAATAGATTGCAAAGCAAGAAACAATAGTAGGAATAGTAGCTTTACAAACAATTCAATTGTAAACCATTTTCCGCCTTAAGTCAAGTTCAACATTACCAACCCAAGCATTTTCCATAAACAAGTCATTTCATGAAAATCTAACCCTTGATCAGAATCACTGAGCGATGCTCAATACCGTGAGCACGGCTATTCAATAGGTTGTACACTCGCAAAGGTTATACACTTTACCCACAAGATACAACAAATACCACCAAGGCAAGTAATCAGAATAAAGCCTTTCCAAAGTTCCGTCTAAACCAAGACGCTTCGCTAAGGTTTCAACATCGAGGGATCGGTTACCACACCTGTGGCCCCTCTTGCGCCATGTGAGTTCTCACCCGCTCCTCCGGCCCCACACCACCACAAGCATTCAAAGAATAGATTTCCGGCTTACTCGCTAGGCCCGGCCCCATTACGGAGCTTGTGGTTGTATGAAAGACTCACTCAAATGCTCGCAAGGTTAAGTCCTTAGTTGACCGGCAAGACTAACCAAGTGTGACCTCAAATATCCAAAACCAATAAAACCAACACGACCGCCTTGCCACTCTTGGCCCACGAAACAATCTTGCCACATGCCCTCGCCTAAATCATTTTTTACACCGTTCTTTACCATTGCACCACGCACCATCATCTACTCAATAACACATGTCTCATTCACAAAACACGCCCATATCTCATTAAGTCAATATTAACTCGGATATTCAAAAATCAAGGATTATCCACGGGCAGTGGCTAAGCATACTACTCACGGTCTACTCAACCCATGTTGGCCAATTATTAATGTCCAACTATTAATCCACAACCTAGGGTGACAAATGATTCATGGCCTACAAATATATATACGACAAGGTGGCATACAAACACTAGTCATTTAACTAATCCCTGAATTCACTCAAACCAATTGTTATTAAATTAGCATGCAATAAATTAAATCAAATAATTTTTCTATGATGGGTTCAACATGATCAAACACAACTTGCCTTCAAAAAGTATCGGTTCGTTCCCGAGCTTGCTCTCGGTCGAACTTCTCCTCCAAACCGTCGGCACTTCAACGCCTACACGTAACGAAATAAACAATAATAAATAAATAAAATAGAGAGCAACTCAAGTCCAAAATTCAATTAAAATTCACAAACAGAAAGAGCTTGATTTTACAAATTTATAAAATTAGAATCACTCAAATCGGAGTTAAAACGAAAGTTATAAGCGCCAGTTTCAAAACATTTTAAAATCAATAATCCGAATTAACTAAATATTTTCTTCGAAAAATAATTATTCATCTTTAACACGGTCGCCACCAGAGAGTGACACGGCCTTGCCGACGTAAGCCGCGCTCGACGTTCGTCACGTGACATCACCATCTCGGCCGACAGTGGGACCCACTGCGACGCAAGATGACGTGACGTGACGCCACACGACGGCGCGGCTAACGCAGGGTTTGCGCCGCCACACACTGCGCACTATCGCACGGCTGGGCCAGTGTGCCACGCCACACGACGCGATTGCGCGGTGATCCGAGCCGCTGCTTCTAGATCTAATCATGTTAAACCTAGGTCTCTACCGAGAGGAACACGGACAAACCTCAGCCCTAGGATGAAGATCGGACGGTCAGGGACGCCGAGACGGTGATGGCTTGGTTGTCGCAAGGCCGGAGTCGAGACGACGACGTGGCGGCGCGGCGATCCCGAGCCTCCCGTGAAGAAGTGGTGCTCCCACGCGCTTGATGGAATGAGTTCGAGGGTGGTACTCGGCGATGGCGGCGACACCGTGGCGGTGGAACGGCGCAAGGAACCGGAAGGCTTCTCGACTTCGGCGAGCTCATGGCGAGGGCGGCGACGCCTCTGCGACGGGGCTAGGGCAAAGGTGTGGCGCGACTAGGGCTTCCCGAGGCGGGCTAAGAATAAATAGGGCCTCGACGTCCGTGAAAGTCGCGAAACCGAGGCCTCACCAGCGCGGGCGGAGTCCGTGGCGATACGAAGAGGCGACGGCGCGACGGAGCCCTTGATCCGGACGCACGGCGACGGGCTTAGGTTTGAGCTGGGCCGCATGAAGATTCGCCCAATACTATTCATCCGATTTTAATTCTTTCCGAATAAAATTAATTCTAAAAATTTTCAACCTCCCCGATCTTGGCCATCTCTGCTTCACCAAGAATATCCTACCAAAGATATGACGCTCTCCTCGTCTCATTCCAATACCAACTACCGGTCTTATATAGCGCTTCAATGGCGACATCTCGCAAACTTGCTCGGTAATCGTTGTTATAGCTGAACTCGGCGCACGGCAAGCACTTGTCCCACGGTTGTATAAGCCAATGCGCATGCCCTCAACATGTCCTCCAAAGACTGTTAACTCTTTCCGCTTGCCCATCCGTCTCGGGGATATGCAAGATCGGTTCAGGGTCCCTAGGGCCTCATGCAACTTATCCCAAAATCTTGAGGTAAACGGTACCTCCGTCTGACACGATCTTTTTCGAACTCCATATAGACATACAATTCTTGACATATACAAATCTGCAAAGCGGTCCTGAGTATGTAGTCTTCACCGGTATGAAGTGAGCAACCTTTGTCAACCTCCACTATAACCCATTTGGAGTCATACTTTTTGGGTCCCTAAACCCAGTAATGAAGTCCATTCGATTTCCTCCCATTTCCACTGTATCTTCAATGGCTGCAACCCCTGTCACCGATGCATTGCTTTGACTCTTGGCATATGTCGACAACGCAACATGCTCTAACTTCACGCTTCATGCTTGGCCACCAAAATCTTTCCTTCAGATCTTGATACATCTTAGCGCTTCCCAGATGAATTGAGTACTTGAGTCATGAGCCTCCAATCACCGTTTAGTTCTTCAGCGGCACGTAAATGCGATTCCCGATCCACAATGTACCTTGCTCATCCAAATTTTGAAATCCTTCGCCTTTGCCTTCCTCCATTTTAGACTTAATCCTCTCAATCTTGACATCGCCCTTCCATTCTTCACTAATCTGATCTTCCAGGTAGGCTTCACTTCTAGAGCTGCTAAAAATCCTTAGGTACCACTTCCAACTTCAAATTCTAAATTCCCCGCATAACTCAACCTCGGCTTTCTTCCACCAACATGTTCACAGATTGGTCAGCCGTGTTTCCACTTGATTCGACACTCGTATACCGCATAGTCCAGATCACGCTTAGTAACACAGATAAACAGGTTGAAGTACCACAAACATACACAATGAGATAAATAATACGCATTTCAAGCATAATATATAGTCGAGTTACATGACCTTATGGTCGACAATAATTCACACGCAGGCGATAAATATCATCGATCAAGTTCATTCAATGAAGCAAAATACGAGCGGAACCACTACTAGCCACAAAGCACGAGTGCTCAACCCCTTAGTCCTCCCCGGCCTTCGACTAACTCTTCATTCCAAGTCGCACCTTCTTCTTTTTCCGAGGTTTTTGTCGATGCAAGGGTGAGTATACAACATACTCAACAAGTCATGCACAATGCATATCTATTACTACATGCATGGCTTATTCCAAAGGAAAGGCTTAATTGGTTATTTTGTAAAGCAAAGATTTCTTTTAATCGGTAATCCTATTAGATTAAAAGCAAGAAAATCAGTATTATTAATAATTAATTTTTCAATTCTTTCAAGAGTTTTGGCACACGCACTCTAATTTATTCATCACCGCACACAACCACCCATCCACATCTTTTATTTTAAAATCTAACCCTTGATCAGAATCACCAGCAATGTCCAATACCGCTGACACGGCTATTCAATAGTTTCACACACACACTGCAGAGGTCGACACTTTACCCACAGGATACACTGCTCACCACACACAGCATTGATTGTAACAAAGTCTTTCGTGAGACTAACACTTAGCCGCTGATCCTTCTCCAAGATTGCCTTCCTAACACTTCCTCACACAGAGCCAAAGTTTAGAACAGTACATACTGCGATGGGTACCAAGCCGCAAGCATGCACGCCTCAAGATTACATTTTTGGTGTAATCACACCCCGAGGTATCAAAGGAAAGATATTAGAAACCTACTTAACTAGGTCCGCCCCATTCTGCATAAGTGGTTGTACACGAACTCAGCTCAAAGGCTCGCAAGGTTAAGTCCTTAATTGTCCCGCAAGACAACCATTTTATACATCTCGCACATAGCCTTCAATCTTTCATACATCCCATTGCCACACAGCCCACTCGCACAAGCCTTCTTGCCACTTGCCCCTGCTCAAATCATTTTCCCACCCCACTTTAACTTAAGCAACACATGCCATTTTCCACATCGCTCATGAATAGCATTCGACCGTCACTATCCCGCCCAATTCATGACATCATGATTTTCCAAAATGCTCCATAATTGTTTAGTCAATATTCATTTGATATTTGAAAGTCATTCCACGTACAAGCAGCTAAGGTACTAATCACTCCAGCCTCCCGTGTTGGCATCATATTAGCATCCAACATATTTAAGCATCTTAGGTGGACAAGGTTTCAGGCATATAAACATTTATAATCAAGGTATAACAAGTCTGGCTTCTAACTACCATTTCCAATTTAATCAATAGTGGTTGTACTTAACATAGCATGCAATATGGAAATCAAAATATACTTTAAAACTAGGCGCGAAATGATCAAAGCATGACTTGCCTTCAAGAGGAGTTGGTTCCCGTCGAGGTTCCGCGATGGTCTTCAAATTCTCCCATAAACCCGCGACTCGAGTCTACTCTAAGATAAGCAATCACACAATAATATACATATCCAGACAGCAAGATAAATTCTAAAATAAAATAAAATCATCAATAAATAGCTCACATTTTTACAAATTTTGGGCACTGAATCACTCAAACCGAAGTTATGCGAAGTTATAGCATTTCTAAGTTTGCTGAATTCAAATAAATAATAACCGAATTATTCTATTTAATTTCCTACGAAAATCCGGATTAATTCCGCCGGCGACACGCGGTCCAGCACAGAATGAGCCACGCCACCTTTGGTCATCGCAGTGGGCCTTGATGACGCTTATGCCGACACAAGATACTGGGTCATTGTGATCACATGTGGGCCCCAGTGAATGTAAAGACTGGCCATCAAATGATCGGCTAAAAGCGCCCGCCACGCTGGCGACCCCGCCGTTGATTTAAATCCAACGGTCGGTCGTTATCGAGCGATGCATCGCTATAAGGCCTACGCGTTAACAGAGCGCTTCGGATGAGAAAATCTACGGCCACTTGCTACCGCCACGGCTCACTATTCATCGCACCGACACGGACACGCACCGGGCGGATGGAGATCCAACGCCACCGCACCTGCCGATTCACTATTGCTGCTTCACGGGCCTCATCGTACGAGCATCCAAGCATCGACGGCCATTTTCAACGAACGTAATACGGGCGACGGATTAATACGATGCGGTCGATGAAGATCCAACGAACCATACCGAAAGTTCACTATACATACACCGACGCGGTTTCTACTCAACCTTACGATCAAGATCCTACGACCGATCTAATCCTACCTTTCGCAGTGATTCAAATAAACGACTACGGGTTCACCTCGAGGTCCGATGAAGATCTCGACGGCCGTGGTCGCACGCGAGACGTTGAAGAAGGAACGGCGCGGGTCAACGGACTTGGAGAAGAAGCAAGGCGACGGCGCTTCCGTGCGCTTTCCGGCGAAGAGGTCCAGCTGGAAAGGCCTTCACCGAATCGCTGAAGGTCTCTGGCCATGGAGCGACGGGTGACGGCGGGCACGGCGAAACCGCGTGGAGGTGAGGGCAACTACGGCGAAGCTTGGGCACGGGCTAGAAGACACGAGAGCAAAAGGGCGAATCTGACCAAATATGCGGGCGAGGAGACCAATTTAACCAGCCATAGCACGGCCGACGAGATGCCTCGGTTAAGTAAAACCTCGCAAATCACGGCCATCAGATTTCACGGCGGGTGAGCGCCGCCCCGAGGAGCTCAATATCCAATTGCTCGATCGCGAATCAACGGCTGTGGATTGATCCTCACCATGAACGCAGACGCTGACAGCCAAGACGATCAAGATCCAACGGAAACGACAGTGTTTAGGGTTTCTCGTAGCATGCTAAGTTGCCGGCCCAACACCGAGCTAGCGAATCCTCAAATTTTTCTCAATAAAAATAAACCGATAATTCAAAGTAATTATTTGGGGCACTAATAAATTCAAAAATTCTAGAAAAATTCTAGAAAATATTTCAGAGCATTTTGAGCCTAAATAAAATATTAGTTTTAATTTTTGATAATTATAGTTTCTGGTATTAATTAATCAAGAGAAGAATGGTTTAAATAAATGTTTATTAATTTCAATAAATCAAAAATTAGATAAATTCCATTAAATGCAATTATATGCAATTAAAGGTTGATCAATTATAAAATTCAAATAACTCAGAATTTAAAAATTGGACCAAAATTCGGATGTTACAATGGCTCTTTTGGCTTAAAGCATCCGCCACCACATTGGCTTTCCCGAGGTGATAATGAACTGATTGTAATCCTAATTAGTTCCAACCACCTCCTCCGCTCATGTTCAGGTCTGATTGAGTGAATATATATTTAAGACTCTTATGGTCCGTACACCTCACATCTGCTCCTTAATCGATGGTGCCATTTATAATTCAAGGCATGCACTACGGCTAATTCTAGGTCATGCGCTTGGATAATCTTCTTCTGCTGCCTCAATCGCTTTGATGCATATGCAACGACCTTCTGCTCGTGATTAACACGCATCCTAGTCCTTGGCGCGATGCATCATAGTATATATCAAAGCTTTGGCTTATATCCGTAACATTAATATCGGTGCTGTTGTCAAACGCTTTCAATTCTACATTCCGCCATTCACGCTAACTTCTCCTTCAAATAGCCATGAAGGGTCTTGGCGATTGTTGAGAATCCTTCTATAAATCGGCGGTAATAACCGCCATTCCAAGGAAACTACGGATTTGGGTCACCGCCTTGGGTGGCTCCTAATGCAACATCGCTCCACCTTACTTGATCAATCGACCTTCGGGCGGTCATCACATGTCCAAGAAATTCCACCTTGTTCTTCCGTAAATCACACTTGCTAAACTTAGCTAAAAGTTCGTTGCTCTCTTTAACTAGCTTCAACTAAATGCTTTCTCTCATCTTGGAGTAGACTAGAATGTCATCTATGAACACAACAACGAACTTATCCAGTATTCCATGAAAACCTTGTTCATCATGTTCATGAAATATGCAGCATTTGTCAAACCAAAGGACATAATCAGAAACCTGTAGCGCCCATATCTTGACAAAATGCGCTTCGCATCCTCCGATCTAATCTTCACTGATGATATCCTCGATCAGATCAATCTTGAAAACTCAGCCTCTCAACCGGTCAAATAGGTCATCGATCCCGGGTAGTGGGTACTTATTCTTTATAGTGACTTCATTCAAGGCTCCTTGTGAATCCACACACATCCGTAACTTCCCCCCTTGACAAATAGAACCGGCAATTTCTATGGCGGCATGAACTAGGTCAATAAACTTTTATCCATTAACTCCTCAATCAGTTTATTTCACCAAATTACCTGCTGACATCCGAGCAAGGTCTTAGCCATCGGGTCGCTCCCGTACTAACTCCTCGACACAAACTCTATGTCCCTATCCGTGGCATCCCTGTGCAAATCCTCCGGAAATAAGATCCATTCCATAACCCACCATCAACCTGAACTATCCAAATGATGACCGGATGTATTTTGTAATCGCACGCGGTGACATGATTGACTCGCCTACCATACCGTGTGGAAGCTCCAGATTGTGTAGCTCCACGCTTGCTCCTCGGCGCAGTGTCTTCGTTTATCCTCCAATATCGCACCTTATTCACTAGCTCCTCGAAGTCAAGAAAGGTGTGGGTTATGAGTCCCACCTCGTGTTGGTGTCCGAACCAAGTCAAATCCACCCTTCATGAAACAGGGATTGGTTTGGTGCGCCTGCCTTGTCCGCTGTTACATCCTCAAAGTCCTCCACCCCTCGGCTTATCCTCCAATATCGCACCTTGTGCAACCGCGTCAAGAACTTATTCAGATATTCGACATCGGGTGGCCTTGTTCCGGCTTCAAGGCGAGCGCAACCGCGTCTAAACTCCTCCTTTTTCAACTCCATTATGCCTTCGGCACATGATACCGCGAAAGCAATCGTGAACTCCTCCCACCGATGTCCTCGGGTGCTCATGAGCAGCAACAGAAGTTTTCCCACCATTCAAGGGCGCCTTCAAGCCGGCGCGGGCATAGAGTACCTCTCATTTCCTTCACACCGGTAATGTGCAACTTTCTCTATCGCCCTCACCAATCATCCGCCTCCAATGGATTGGCATTTCGAAAATGTAGGCGTCGAGTCCTCATGAATTCTCGATCCCGTGTGGTGGCCAGACTAGGTTGACTGGTTAGCTTGGGCGGCGGCGGCTTGGGCAAGGACTGCTTCATCCGCTGCATCATGGCATGCATTAACCGAGTCTGGGCAGCAAGAAAGGCTTCAAGGTTCTCGTGATATCAATCGGCGGTGTGGTTGGGGTCCTTGTCCTCCGTCATCGTTTCCAATGAAGTGAACCACTCCCATTTCCTCCTTGGTTTCCACAGGTGTTCACCATCTGCCGATTGCTCCATGGTTTAGAGACGAGAGGGAAATAAGAGTAGACAAGTAATAGAATACTTATGCGGGGTCAAAAGTGAAATAGCAAAATCCAACTTTATTACTTTATTAATACCGAGGTATGGTTGCTCACAATGCCTATGGGCCATGCAACACATACCAATCACTCACAAGCATGAAAGAAGCAAATCAAGCTAATACTCTGGAGTCAAACGCCTCTAAGGGTGACTCTTATTCCAAGACGCGACTCATCGCAGGAGTCTCAACTGCTAATCCTAACGCTCACTCCTCGAGCCAACCCCCACCGGAGCTTCCTGGTGGATACACCGGCGGGTGTGCTGGTGCTGGTACAAACCTATCCCAACGATCCGCAGGGATGCGCCCTACCTCCTCCCACGCTGGCTCAACCTCCATTTGTTCTCGCTTGACCTCCACCGCTCGCTTAACGCTCCACCGCTCGCTCACGCTCTCTCCAGAGTTCTCCGTCAGGTCGTGTAGCTCCAAAGACCGGCTTCGCTCAGTCCGCATAAATATTGTCCAGCTCCCTAATCCTCCGGATAGAGTGAGCTAAGTACTCACAAGTCACCTGAACAGATGAGCCCTCACCATGAACTCGCCACGAGACCTCGCAGCCTCGAACCGCCTCGGCCGATAGCATCCTCTCGAAGCGATGACATATCTTGCTGTGTGGGTGATCGTGGCATCCTCCTCCTCTATGGGCTCACGGTTGTAGCGGTTGTCTCTACGTGGATGATGACGAAACACTGTACCATCCAACTTCCTGGGGTAGGTACGAGCAATCTGCCTCATCGCCAGACGCGATTTCTCCTGGATCCCAACATCAAATGACGACCTCCTGGCAGTGATGCGGATGGGACGACTCGCCCTCGCCCTATCCCGAGCGTAAACCGTGATGGTGACATCCCAAGCAATATCCAATCCTGCCTGCACTACAGTAGTCCCCCGGTAGATCGGCTCATCATAATCCCTAAGCAACAGATCATACGCCAAAGTCTCAAGCGCATTCTCCAAAGCGCCACCAAAAGAGTGGATCATCCTCATCGCCAAAGGACACTCATGAATCTCAAAAATTTTAGAACAAAGCGAAACATGATAAATTCAGCAAGGGTATGAAAGGAGAGAAGGGTAAGTCGAGAATGCATTATCATCTTGGCACATTTTAACTTTTAGAAAATAGTTTTATCCTCACTACGACCATTCTAACTAAGGGCCACCCTACATCAAGATGGCTCTAATACCACCTCTCGGGACCCGAGTATGCAATACGGACCCTCTGATATTCAAGACTAGTCCAGGATCACGCTAGTACACACAGCCTCAACATCAAGACATATCACACCATAACCAACTAAATAATAAAATACTTTAATTAAATACTCAAACAAAGAACTGGACATATTGGAATAAAGCTACGCGAAGGAAAAACGACAAGAATTCTAAAACAAGGACTCTAATGGATCAAAACCTAACAAAACTCACTAAATTACCAGATTGAATCTAAAGGTTGAATTTTTGTGGAGGATTTTCAATTTTGGATGTAAAACAAAAACTAATCTAGGTAATCAATCTCTCACCGAGCAACTTGGCGCCTCGATACCACCCGATGTGACTTTGGGTCCCGATCTTTCGATGAGAGCGATAACTTCGATTTGGAGGAATTGACTTTGACGATCCGACTACAACGACGACGCATTTATCGCGCTTTAGCAATCGCTAAACCAACTCCAGAGGGTTATTGATCTTGCCGTTAGCACGATCAACTGAACACGAGGTTCGATTCCGCATGCAACCGAAGAACAAGCAAGAACAATGGTAAAGCAATCTGAAATTGCGAATATGAATGAAAGATTGATAAGGTGGGGTTCTCAAACAAGGAGCTTAGGCGGTCAATGAGCACGCCTGGAAGACTCAAAATAGTAGCAATGGCTAAACTATCAAATAAACAAAACCCAAAAACTAAAGCATGCAGCGGTGAAAACAATATATAGATGTAAGTGGCGGCTAGGGAGCAGCTAGGGGCGTGCAGCACCCATGGGGGCGGCCAAGGCGTTGCCCTAGCGCTACATGGGCTTTGGGCCCAAAAAGAAAGGTGGCGCAGCACCTGGAGTTTCTGGCCCGTTACACTCTTTTGCGATTTCCCGTTGCTCTAGGATGAATTTGGCACTGGGGCTGGATCCATTGGAAAGTAGACTCCGAGATCTTTCAAACGTGTACTCATGGGCCTCTAGAAACCTCCAGAATCAAAAGTTGTGATCGTTTGAAGTTGATGCTGTCGTGGAGGCCGAACCCGCGAATTTGCTGATTCCAAGTCCAACTTGCGCATATGATGATTGTGCTTTATGCTTGGCATTTGGAGGTTCTTCTCCTTGGTTCCTAAGGACAATAAGATCATCACAAGAATTAAATAGCATTCCATTCTGTGAATCATTTGTATAAAAACTTAGAAATGAATTTACCTGATAATTGAATAGACGTGCTCGAGCACGAGTTGTAGGTCCTTGTAAAACTTGTTGTGTATGAGAAGAACCACTCGGTGTGGTTGTGTCCTTGGTTGTGATGTCCTCATCACTTATGGCTTAAGTTCAAGAAGAAGCGGTGAAAATAAAAAGAGTAATAAAGATGAGCCCATCCATATGCCCAACAGGCAATCGACTGGGGTACGCGTCCTAGTAGTCCGGATCGCTTTCGTCAAATCCACACGCATAGAATTCATAATCACCTTCAGCTTCAGCAAACTCCTCTGGGAAAAATTTGGGGGGTGAGTACACACCGTACTCCGCAAGTCTTAGAAACATAATGCATGATAACTATATGTAAGGCTAAACAATTGAAGGCATAATATGGCTCATTTGCTTAAAGCAGAATTTAACTTGAAATAACAATAGTAATTTCATAAAGTAATATTTGACAAAATGTAAATAAATAATAATTAAATTTGATATATAACAATTTCATGGGTTCCAACCACCCGATTGGCTCCAACCGCCAAACTAAAACCCGAGAGTTCCATCCACTCACGGTTTTTCCAAAACATTATTTTCATTTAAAACCAAAACCATAAGATCTGCAATGTGCTAGCGTACCTCGCTTGCCCTTGATCGTGGGCACGGCTACTCAAGTAGTTTTAACTTTGCAGAGGGTGTACACTTTACCCACAAGACATGATCGACTCTTGTTGCCATGCAATTAACACACTTTCTTTGGTGTGTCGGCAGAGAGATCATGACAAGGCTTTACAATGTACGACACCGCTACCAACTTCACCCGCTAAGGTTTCACCGTTAGGGTTAAATCCACCCAGTACAGAAGCCCCCTCTTGCGCCTTGCAAGTGTCTCCATCCGACACCCACATTCAACCCAATGGCGAAGCCAATAACGACACGCACAAATTAATTAGCCAAGTCGTACCCATATAGACTTGTGGTTGTACGGTAAAGCTCGGTCCAAGGTAACACACGCTCGGTCCTTAATTGACTAGGGCGAACTAACACTTGCATAAGATCTCGTGCATCCCGCTACCACCAAACAACCATCCGCCCAGCCTAAACCATTTTCATTTTATTTCAATTAAATAATACCAAGAATATCAATTGCCATAATTTCACAATTAATTTTGAACAATGATTGAAAGAATTTCCATAATGGTAAGATACCGAGGTATTTAAGCAAGACTAAGCAATTCTACCGTTCCATACCACATTATTAATTATCATCAATTACAGTACTTAATATTACCTAGGGTGTCAAGGTTGTCACGATTAATGTCAATGAGGGCATAACAAAGTTGGAATTTAGCTAAGCATTAAAACTGCATTTAAAGTACTTTACGCAAAATGATAAGCATGCATAGTTTAAAACAAAATATAATTTTCATGAAATTTAGGATCAACATGTTCAAGGAAGACTTGCCTTCAATGCCTCTCGCTGGTGCTACCTCTGCCGGATGATCCACTTGCGCTTCAACTGCGTCGTCTACACGTAAAATGAGAACAAAATAAAAAAATTCAAATTAAATCCAAAAATAAAAATAAAGGCACTGGCAAGTAGAGCATGAATTTAGACGAATTTAGAAATTTGCATCACTCGAATCGGAGTTCGGACGGAGGAGAACGGGCCTTTGGAAGTTTCTCGGGAAAGAAAATCAGGAAAAACAGATAGGGTGACACGTGTCGGCTTCTGATTGGCTGGGATTCGGGTTTTTCGGGAAAAACAGAAAATAGAAAATGGATACCGACTGACATGTGGGGATCACATGTCAGTGGCTCGGTTCACAGTGAACCGGGAGTACCGAAGAGGCTTACGGGTGACGTGGCTGACCGCAACGACGTGGCGTGCCACACGGTGGCTAGGGCGAGGTGCGGCGCTGTGGCACGGGCGTGGCTAACACGCAGAAAGAGGCAATCAACCGTGGTGGTTATGATTTTGGGCCTGAGCAGGTGCGGGGCCTGGATGGGCAAGGGCGGTATGTATGTCTTGCTTTGATCAAACCATAAGGACACCTTAAGCAACTCGAGTCAATCATGCAACCACATGTTGTTATGGGGCAACCTAGTGACAATTAATTTGCAAAGTCTTAGCTTGAGTACTATCGTAGTGGAGTGGTTCATCCTTTAAATGAACCCAGACATGCAAGAGGGGGGCCCTCATAGGTTTTCGCCTTCTTCAGTTGTTGAAACCTTAGCGTAGTAACCGGGTTAAGATGATGCATTGTAAAGGCTTTGTCGTGATTCTTCACGACACACCAAAGGAAGTGTGTTAATCGAAGGGCAAAAAAGATGATCATGTCGGGGTAAAGTGCAAACCTCTCGCAGAGTGTACAATCTATTCTGGATAGGCGCCGGTGCTCACTGGATTGAGCAAGCTCTTGGATTACATACTAAGGGTTTAGATTTCTTTTTGAAAACTTGGGATGGATTGCGGTTGTCATGAAAGGTGAATCTTGACTTAGGATGAGAAAACTTGGTTTACTTGAGAAATACTCAATCTATTACTTGTTACTATTTATTTTATCGTCTTTTCAATCTATTATCAGATATGTTTTCAATGTCGCTTATTGCTTATGAACCATAAGCCTTCCTTTGGAATAAGCCTCGCATATAGATATAATAGAATTGCATTCTGTGCACAACTTGTTGAGTACGTGTTGGTGTACTCACCTTGCCTCACAAAATCATCACAAGAAAGAAGGAGTACCATGAAGAGACGAATGTTTAGGGTGCGAGCCTTGTCAGCCAGTTCGTGGTATACCGAGGGGTTATCTACGCCTTCATTCCGTCATAGCTCAATTTGTTGTTCAAATTTTGTGAGGCATTGCTAAGTAAGTTGACCATAAGGTCATACAACTACTAATATTGAGTATATTATGTTTTTATCATATTCCGCTATGTATGATTGTGATATTCACTAATGTTGAGCCTGTGGTGCACTAGCGTGATCCTCGACTAGTGCAAAGATACGAGGGTCCGGATTTGCATATTCGGTCCCGAAAAGGTGGTATCGTGAGCCATACCGATCCGTAGGTCTTGCCCCTAGATAGTTGGTCGCCTCTATAGGTCTTTCAAAATTATTTTCTAAATTAAAAGACCTAACTTAGAAGAATAATGTGTTCTTGACTTATCTCATTCTTCTATTTCTCGCCTTACCCAAAATTCTTTCTTGTCCTTTGCTGAAATCTTTCTCACTCTCGCTGAATTGAGTTAAAAATCTTACCCGAGTTATCTTGAGTAGAAACGATATACCACACTTTAAGAGGACATCGTTACCGCCGCTACCATCATCATAACAGTATGAATCATCAAGCTCATGGAAAAGTAGATAAATGAAGTATATCAAGAGCCTAAGACTCAATACTTCAAGTAGCCGCTGAGACTCATGTGTGGAAGTCGGTTTCCAAGATAGGAGTGTCACCCATGTAGACGGTAGTTTCGTGTGTTCAAAGTTGAATTGGTTCTTCTTGATTGTCGAAAAAGAAAGATGTGTTGCAAAGCTTTTAGGCTAATATATAGCAACCATACCAAGTTACTAATATTGATTGCTTAAGCTATTTGGGTTAAACCTATCTTCTCTATATTAGGATCTCTACATCTTGCTTATGCTAATTCTATCCTTCCTAAAAACAAATCAAGCAGATGGTGAACACCGTGGAAACAACTGAGTCATGGAAGTGGTCTTCACAGAATGATAACTTTAATGAGGGACCTCAAACACCACCAAAGACCAATTGTGAGATGTGCAGAACTTAGAGCTTTATAGTCACACGCATACGCAATTTTATGCAAGCATAATGCATGCAAATGGAACAATCAAGTCAGAGGAAACAACAACGTATTCTCAAGGCAATAATGGACAGCGCCTCATTCTAAGTCGCCGATTTTATGAGGACACGCCCCCAACCTTTTCAGCAATGCTAACCCCTTGAGGCCGATGATTGGCTAAGGACCATCGAGAGGAAGTTACACATTACCCAAAGGTGAAGGAAACGAGAAGGTATTGTATGCTTCACACCACCGGAAGGAACCGCCGAAAATGGTGGGAGAATTTTATAGCCTCGGGAGAAGGGAAAATGCACGGAAGTCGAAGGCGGCCACGACTAGGGTTTGCACGGGCGACGGCGCGCGCGGCGACGTGGCGCCATCGGAGCCGTTCGCGAAGCATTGATCGGGCGGCTCACAACGCGCATGGGCACGGGCGAGCGATGGTCGTTTGATCAAAATCCAACAGTTGCTTCGCTAGGGTTAGGGTTTCGGCTAGGTGCGATGTGGGCGCATCGGAGACATCCACGCGGCGACGACCTGGCAGCTGGCTGAGTTCGGTGACGCGGGCGAAGGGATGACCGTTGGATCAAAATCCAACGGTGGAGTTGGGTAGGAGCTAGGGTTTGGGCGACAACGGTTGGCTGGAAACGACGAAGGTGCCATGAAAAAGGAATTGAGCGGCTGCAAAGGGTTTCGTCCCGGGAGGAGAAAAAGGAATAAGAAAATCAATTCCGAACTAAAGAAAAGCCAGAAATCCGAATAAACTCCAATAACTTCAAATAAATAGCAAATAAATTCCGAAAAAACTCCAAAAAAATACAGAAAAATTCCATGAAGCACAAGGAACCCAACAAAAACTGGAAATCTTTAATTTGAAGTATAGATTAGTCAAATTAAATCCTTTTTTTTGGAAAATTCAATTTAAGCTGGAATTAAATCGAATAAAATGCAATCGTTCAAATTTTGAAATTCAAACACAAGAAACTCAAAACCTCAAATTTGAATGTTACAATTATCAAGGCAATCTAGTAGAGAGTGATTGCTAGATTTATACAGAAAACATACTTAAATTCTCATAATTTTCCAGTAAACTATAGAAAGCAATAAATGTAAGATTCATAAATATTCATAAAATAGTAAAAAAATGATTACATGTAATTCACGAGTACATACAAATTAGCCGGTGAGGGGATTAGCATGTACTAACTCAATCAATCTGTTGTAGAATTAACATGCAAAATTCGCATGTTGATAGCATTAATCGCATGGCATTGCATTGTGTGATCCATGCATGTATGCAAATCAATCTACTAATTAATGTGCATGGATTAGTTGCCTTTTCTTTTTAGCACACTGCTTTCCATACCAATTCAAGGAGAGTAACATGTGACATGCTAATCAATCTGCTAATCCACAGAGGGCATGTGACATGCATACATGCAAATCAATTTGCGAGCACTGTGACATGTATACATGCAAATCTGCCCTATACGCTTGCATGCGGGATGCGGCGCGGCTTCGTTCGCGCATTACGGCTAGTTTCATGCATGGCAGCCTTCCTAGTGCGGCGATGGTCGGCGGTTCATGTTCGTGGCACCGCTTCATGCGGCGCACTTCATGTGTAGATTAAAAAAAAGTAAAATAAAAACCAATTTACATAAAATTCATGATGAGTTTCATCATCTGTCTGATTGGCCTATTGCCGGTGATTTCAAATCTGTGATAGCCAGTGTAACACTTCGATCGGCTTCATGCCAGCGACTTCAAGTTGGCAACGGTAATGTTTACTTGTAGATGCATTCAAGGTGATTCAAAAAGAAGATTCAAAAGAAACATAGATCAGTTACCGTTTCCTATCTTTTTGATCTGTCTCATTGTTCGTTAGAGTTTCGTGCTGATAACGCATTGAGGAACCTTGCTACAGGGTGTAATCTAGGGTTGTCCAAACAGATCTCAAACAAAAAACAGAGAGACACAATATGGAGTCACGGTAATTCTCTTTATTTCTTTCTCTTGTCTGTTTACAATGAGGGGAACCACTCCTTCTTTTATAGCCTCCTTCTAGGATTTTGACAAAAGGACCATCGTGAGCTTTTTACAGGCCACACGGTTTCTCGACACATAAGACCATATCTTTAAACTGAGCAACGGATTTGCCATCTGTGTGAACCACCGTATTTCATACAGAGAATCCTTTCATGAGTCTAACATTGAATAGATTATACATAGAAAAATATTTAATATGATGTAAGGCCCACATGTCAATCTTGCTTGGAAATTTTGTGTGCCACGTATCAATGATTGTTAATGACATGTGGGCTATTGCCTCTTTATTTTATTTTTTTCTCATTGTTTTATTTAATAAATTTTGCGCACAAAAATTCACCAAACAACCCTATGGGGTCAATCTCTCCTGAAAATCTTTGTAGTTATATGTAAATTGATACAAATACCAACAAATATAGTGGTCCTCTATTTTTGAATAGATATCATTATAAATTCTTACACTTCTACTAAGTACAACTACAAAAAACTGCATTATCGCTTTTTATTATATCTTTGAATGATGTGTCCTACTCTAGTTTATAGTAGTAAATAATATTACAATGGCTAAAAGGGATGGGTATAGAAGGAAAAATAGTAAAAAGTCACATCGAAATTATAGACCGGTATTTATTCAGGAAAAAATTTAAAAGATAAAATAACGATATTCGAAACAGAGTGAGTACTAAATTGCTAAAATATGCGGGTTCAACAAAATCCTACCAGTTATAACATGGTTCCGCTAATAATTTTAGGCGAAACACATTGATACTCCCTCAGTCACAAAAGAGTGACATTTTGTCTATCAATATTTTTATGAATACTTAGAATGTTGGACATATGAAAATAAAGAGATGCATCTATGCATCACTTTCTAAAAGTTACAAAAATATTAAAACATAAATGAATTATAGATAGTGATTACTTACTCCTTCACTTGTTTTAAGATTTATGCAACTTGTGTTAAAAGGTGATGCATAAAAACACTATTTATTATATTTGTCTCAAAAAGTAATTCCATAATATACTAATTTTACTAGATTTTAAAAATATATTACTATGAAAATTAGTGTCCAAAGTTGTATTTTAATAACCGTGTCCATATCCAACATCTCTCCCCTGTATGACCGGAGTGAGTAACTTTTCGAGAGGACCCTGGCATGCAAAATTCTTGAGTAGTTGCTTTGTATACTTCAAAGTTTTTTGGATCTATATGGAATTGCTGAAAAAATTATGTGACAACTCTAGAACTATCACAGCACAATCTCATCAGCACTGCATTTTCATTGCTAGGCAGGCCTCTTACATGCAATGTACTGATGTAATTACAACTCTATGAATAAATCATGAAATTTTCAATTATACCTGAATACAGGACTCCGAATTTATCATGCTCTGTCACTGCCCTGTGATTCAATTCTTCAGTGTTTGCATTGGTGAACTATTTTTCACAGTTTTCATCATTCTGCAACTTTACATTTTTCCCTGAGAAAGTTAATACGCATAATTCCTGAAACATGTTGGATTAACCAAATTTATAGTGCATGACATAAAAGGATCAAGAGAATTGAATCCAATCAGGTTAATCTTTACAGTGGCTCACTAAGATTCAAAAATCTTCCAGCAAACTCATAATAAAATAGCAACGCACAAAAAACATCTTGCACACTTGCACCAACCAAATTCGCCACGCTGCCAGCAAAGCATGGTGTTAACCTATAAATTACCAGAAAAATAAAAATACATAGCTCATTTATACACACACATTTCACTGACTAAACTGTAAGACTACCAACAATTCAACACAAAGCACTAGCGCTGTTGCAAGCACCAACGACGGAGACCTACAAAAGCAGTCACTATTTCCGAATGATATGGACGTTCATCGTGCGCCTCTTTTCATGCTTCAGCAGTTCAAAGAGGCATGTATCACCTATCCGCAGTTTGTTGTCACTTACAAATTGTCTCCACCCTTGGTGAAACCTTCTCAAGTTATTCTTGGTAACTTTAAACTGAACTTGCCAAATATTGCCATTTCGCTGAAGCCTTAACATTTGGTCCTTGCATGGAAGATATTTGGCATACTCTCTACAGAAGCCCTGATTAGAGAGTTTGATAAATGCTTCAAATTGACAACACAAACAAATTGTGACAGCAAATTAAGATGGTCTCTGCTTCCAACTGATAATACGAAGCTCATCCGCTATATGGTTATGAATCCACAGAACCTACACTGGTAATGACAACCCATTCAAGCATGGAAAAACTAACTTACCAGATAGCAAGGGTCTCGAGTAATATTGCATTTTGTCATGACAGCCCCAAACATGGGGATGTCGGAACGAACAGCTCGGACCTTCTTTTCTAATTTCATCCTTTGCACTTGATTTTGACGTGTGAAAGGTGAGAAGATGCAATTAGTCACAGCAGGTATTTCTTGAATATTATCTGAAGAAGAAACATCTCCTGTGAGCAACCCCAAAAAAGAGTTAGCATTTTGTAGGTAACTGGAAATGTGTGACACAATAGTATTAGTTGTGTTATTGTTATTACCAAATGCATCAAGGGGAATGGTCGATACACCGATCTTCATCTTCTTGCTGCACATGTTTGAGCCATCCCTTTGAAGTCGAATTTGCTTTTTACTTGTTGGCAATTGCATGGGCTGATGGTCATCAGAACTGCTTGAAATTTCAATAGGATCTCCTTGCCTTTGTTGGACATGATGACCGATGTTGGGAGCAATATGTGACGATGCTTTCACACAACCGCTGGGATCAAAGATTAGAACCTTAAACTGAAAATTTCCATTGTATCTGAATACCAGGAAGTCACCCATCCTTAGGTCATGCATGCTGACAAACGTCTCCCACCCTGCTTTGAGAACTAACTTATTTGGATATTTGGCAACCACAACACTGCAAGTGTTACCACTACATACTTTCAGTTTGATTTTTCTTTGGATCTTGTCCCTAAAACATTGTGCAAATTTATCTGGTATGGTCTGCAATAATAAGAATAAAAAGTATCTATTATAGAAAAAAGCTGATGACAGTTTCTTGATGCTCCTAAGAGAAAAGATAAATATGCTAGAAAATTCTCACAAAAAATAATAAAAATAGCAAACCTACACTTTGGTGGACACTAATTATGATTTATAAACCGTAACCACTGCATATGCTAAGAAAAAAAACCATATTCTAGAAATTCTCACAAAATGGAAAACATCAAGCCCTCACTTTGGTGGACCTTAACTATGATTATAGCCCACAACCATCAGATGTTATTAGTGAATAACCTATTCAAATTCAGATAAGAAAGAATCTCGTAACATAGAAACAACCATCAGTAAGATAAGCTATACTTAAGTAAATTCCTACAATATATCTTGCATAAAGAAATAAATAAATAAATAAATGTAATACCTCGGCCTATTAGTGTGAAGGCTCATGTGACCCATGTAGAGTGGTGATGGGATTAATCCGACATAGCTTGTCTAAAGTGAGTTATAATAGCATATAATACCTGTTGGGTCCAAATATAGCATTCCAGATTAACCATTTTACATGAAGCGATGATGGAAGTGTAAATATGATGCTATGTGTGAAAGGGCCTGTCCTATGGGTGGGCTAGGCATTGAGCAAATTTTAGGTCAGGGTGTTACAATAGAGAAGAAAAAGGACCTCGAAAACACCTCTGTTTGGATGACTCTCCGCCATCCAAGAAAAGAAGAGAACGATAAAGAAAAGGAAGAAAGATTATTAAGAAATTGTCTCCACATGTACAAGAGAAAAGGAGCTAGTATTTAAAACAAAGAAGGAAAGATCAAAGCAGAAAACATGATGGATGATCTCTTCTTAGAGACTAGATGGGAAAAAACTACGCTGGCTTGACATCCCCTGTTCGTGACATGACTAGGAAAAGAAAGCTAGAGAAAAATTAGAAGAAAGAAAGAATGGTTGTTCTCCTCTGCTATGGTCTCCCATGACTTTGGTGGAGGAAGAAAAACAAAAGAAGGGAAAGCTTCAAAGGGAAGAAATAATGGAGAGATAGATGTTAGGGATGGGAATATGGTCACGTCGGTTTAGAAGGGAAAAGTGGTACCTTTGTTTTGTTTATTGCTTTTCACTCTTACATGTGACAGGCTACCAGCATGCAGCCAAATCAAGGTAGATGGATCTTTTATACTGAATATAGATCTTTTGTGCATCGGACCCACCAACTTCAACGATGAGAGGCTATTTAAGTATTTATTAGTATTATTTACAATAGAAAAAAATATATTCCTTTATTTTTAGTATTATATTAATATACAGTTGAATCCTGAATCTTTTTTTCAAGTTTCCCAAATCGAGGACCCGAATCTGAGTTGGATTCGGGTTCCCGCATCCCGTCCAGGTAGCACTGATGCACAGTGAATGTTGAATGTTCCTTCAAGAAAGCATGTGTAATGGAAGATATGAACCTTAAAACACCGAATCTCATGTACCAAATTGGGTACAACTGAGGACATCTAAATGCAAAGTAAAATTATATTAATAGCAAGTAAAGGCAAGAGGGAAAATTTGAGAATGTCTTACCATTTGATGTCGAAAATCACCCACCATAACCTTGAAGAAATACTTGCCTTGATCATCCGTATCCCAGAAATGGTACTCGTCCTCTCTCTGCATCTTTGACAAGACTTGCTCATTTTGTGGTCTGGTAGCCTGGTTGCACCTACCGTCTAAAATGCTAAAATTTGATTAAAAATAAAATTACAATAGTACAAAATTGTGTTGAGTCGAAAAGATGGTCTCCATTTACTTTTTGTCACAGCGAATGAATGAGTCCATTTAAGTCGGCATGAAGACGTAGAACTGTAGCTAAATGCAAGGGAAAAACAACAACAAAGATCAGCAAAGAAATTAGCACATGCATAACGTACCCACGGGCGGGAAGCAAAAGCAGAGAAAGCGAGACGAAGGGAGAGGTAGCCGAGCCGACGTCGAAACGCGAGGCGGCGGAAGAGACGGACGGCTGGGACGGAGGCGGCGGAAGAGAACGAGAAGCCCGCCTGGAAGGGAAGGATTGAGGCGGCGACCTCGTCGAGGGGGCAAATGGAACGAGGGCGACGTACGCGTGCCCGGACACCCCAGGGGAAGCCCGTCGCGGCGACCGGCTGCAGCCCGCGGAACGTTCGCACGAGAGCCATCGCAGCCGCGCACTCCACCATCACGGACGCTGGATCCACGTAAAGCCAGATCAGGTGCGCCAACACAACGAGGTTGCAGTAGCAACTTCGGTCCAGCCCAAGCCCGGTATGGTACGTCTAAACGCGACATGATCCGCTTAGGTATGATTCATTTAGGTCTACATATTAAATGATTTTCCCGTGCTGGCCCACCGGTTAAGATCATGATCCAACATACGCTCCATGTGGTTGTCGGGCCGTACTTGGCACGGGTACAAACGGACTGATAAATCGTGCGAGGCACAGTCAGCTTGTTTGGCCATAAAATTAAAAAAATTAAAAAAACATATAGAAAATTTTGAAAATCGTAAAATTTTGGAAAAGATGTAGAAAAATCTAGAATAATTAGAAAAATGAAAGGAACATAAAATGCTTTTAAAAATCTATGTAAATTAGAAAAGAAAAAATATGAAATAAAATTCTAAAAGAAGTCAAATAATTGGAATTAAATAATGAGCTTTATTAATGTTTGGCTGTCTCTTTAAAAACTTTGCCAAGTAAAAACTAAACATAAGAAAACTTTGATAAAAAAGAGTACAACCTGTAGCTCATTGACATAGGAAAAAAAAGTTAAGATTACAATTGTTCTTCTGGACTATCTAGAGAAAAATTTCAAATGTCACTGTCAGCTCAATATTTTATGTAGTTTGTTGAGCTCGTTGATCAGCTTATTTCCAATCTTTCATAGTGAGAAGTATTTCCACCATCTTACTTGTTAGATTTGTTCTTCTCTGCTCAATTGTTCTTTCGGACAGATTGAAAACTGACTCCGAAGAAACCGTGGAGATAGGAATTGTTAACACATTTCGTGTTAATATGGAATGCACCGGATATGTTATCTTATGCTTGTGTCACCATTGAAAAATGTTAAAGTCCTTCTCTTGTTGCTCATGGTAGTTGAAAGTGTCGTTGTTGATATAGGTAGCTAGCTTCCCACCACTTGTTATTGTGTTTACACTTGACGTTGTTGTAGTCGAACTTCTTAAGGTAGAGCCACCTGCACCCATATCTTTCCCCTACACAGTTTTCTTCCTACTGCTAGGGTGCCGGTAGAGGTCGCCGTTGGATGCTAACTCCAAAGAAACTTCTCGATCGTATTTAGCATAAACTTGAGATAAGTTAGCACGACATTTGAAAAATAACTAGAATAATCAATACACACCGCATCACTTAGGCTCTGTTTGGAAGCAATGTATTTTCATAGTTTCTAGGTAATATCATGGTTTCTAAGAATACTATGGTATTTTATACCATGAGGTGTTTGGTTACCATGTCAAAAGCTCTGTATTAAAAACCATGGTTTGGTAGATACCATGGTACTTTTGGAGTATTTGAAACTCCACTCCAACCCAAAGTTTTCATGGTTTTGGCTAGCTTCTTGTCTATTTCCATTCAAATACCATGGTTTGTGATGTTGTATCCAAACAGTTGGTAGTTCCAAGAAATACCATGGTTTTAAAGGAGTTTGGTAAAACCATGGTATTCATGACAAAACAATTGCAAACCATAGTATACCAAAACCATAGTTTTGAAATACATTGCTTCCAAACATGGCCTTAGAAGTGTGAGAATATTAGCAAATCATCAAACTTCTAGCTCTATGATCTAAAATAAATGCAAATGCATATAATATAGGAATTTTTTCTAATATTTCAAAATTTTAGTTTTCATAGCATAAACATATTCATGTAAAATATTATCATTTTCATGATTCCTCAAGTGTGTAGAACTTTCTAGAATATGATGTACATGTAAACAAGAGGTTGAGTAATAAACTCTAGATAAAGCAACAATAGAATCATAAAAAAGTTCTAAAAATAATAAGAAGTCAACAACATACCAATGTTGCTCTTTGAGTAAAGGTTGTTCATCCTAGCTACAATAATATGTGTTAATAAAAACAGAAAATGTGCTATTGTATGGTATGAGTGACTTAAGTATCAAGTAAGTAGAGTTTCATCTAACAGTATATCCAAACCAAACTTATGTGGACGCATTTCTATTGTAATACAATAAGTCTTATATGCTACTACTCATTAATTAGAATTATTTAAGAAAGATATTGTAAAGTAAAAAATTTAAGGTACTAGTCTAACCTCTTCAAATCATATTTGACTATAAGATTAATAATATAGTAAGCACAATGTTGATGTAATAAGAAAGATTTGGCGATAAATTAAAAAAGAGGAGTAAAAAGGTCATTGCGTATGTGTTTGTCAGAGTATTATTTAATATTATTGCAAAAATTTTATCTGTGAGGCTAAAATCTTTCACAACATTTACAATACAATTAGCTATATTCTCACAAAGTGTGCTACATCAATTAATTTGAATCCTATATTTCTTTTGTCTAGTTGCCGGTCATAATTTACACAATGAGTAACTACACTAAGATAATCCTCTTTACCCCTACCACTCCATATGCCTAATATCAAAGATATAGAAATAGTACAGGAATAAAAGAGCTCTTTTAGCTTACTATGATAATTATTATAGCATTTAATCAGATCTCTAATCGTTGTCTGCCTAGAAATTGTAGAAAACCTAGGATTATGAGTAGTACTAATATAGTTTTCAAATGCTGGTGACTTCGCAAAATTTAAAGGTAGATCTTGAGAATCGATTAAATGACAAAGAGATTCACGAGCTACCTTAGGATTATAGTCTCAGTGACATACCGTACCATCGGAGTTGTACTGCAGCTATGTTTGTCTCAAAGCCACTGCCACTTTTCTCCTACAACTCTCAGCATGTCTCTTCTAGTGACCCGTTCCACTTGAAGATTTCAGAGTTAATTTATGCTTACAATATTTAAAAATAGCATACCGCTATGTACGCCGTCTCGATGTCTCAAAAATCGCTTGAAATCTTCCTATACTCCCGATGTACTGTGTCTTGATCTGTTTGCCCTGGTGCTTGCCGATGTAATAGCACTTGTAGAGCCTGAGGATGGTACAAGTACTGTAGCTTCTTCAGTTTGATAGGATGCAAGAAACTCCTTGGGTAAAAGCTCGAAATTAGAAGTCGAAGGATGCAAAATCCTAGTGTTCCGTAAAGAAAATTGCAAGAAATAATTACACTATTAGTACTTTAATCTCATTTAAAATATTAAGAACAATGAAAAATTAAATCACTATTCTTACCATGATTTCTAATGTGTTTAAAATCGGATTTTGATTATTGGCAAACTATTTTGAATTTTGCCAAATTATCACCAAGAGTAAGAGAATTTTCCCAAGAGAATGCAGAGAAGAGATTGCAAGTGTACTGGTGTGGAAATAAGGGGGGCTGCTACCCTATTCAAAGAAAAATAATTTGAGATTTTTTAGAATTTTTTTAGATTGTTTCATATTTTGTAAAGCCTCAAACGGTTAAAAATAGCTACAAAATGGCTATTTTTTAATAAATGGCCGTTCTAAGCAGATCATGCCTTGCCGTGTCAGTGCCATAATCAAAGCCATACCGCATAGCTCAAGGTCGAGGTGCTAGCCCAAGCATGACACGGCTACTAGGGCGCGGCTGGCTTGATCCGCTTACTTATCAAAGCCATATCGCTTAGTCATGCCTACAATGTAGGGCCTTAGCCCGGCCCCTTTGGCATGGCCCATCTGACCAACACTACCCAAGACTCCAATGGCCCTTTGATCGGTGTATCTTTTGATCGGCTGATTGAAAACCCACGAAACTTTGTTTGCACCTTTCTATGGGTGTCAAGAACCTATTCCAATCATCAATCACAAGGATTGATGTCAAAGTTCTCACATTTTTTGAATTTATTGAAGGTTGCAACAAAATCGGGTCAAATACAAAAACTTTGCCTTGAGCTTGCTCGTGGATATTTGATAATCAAGATGGATCTAGATGGTCTCCCACATGTCATAGCAAGCAAGAACACCAAAGAGATTATCCCGAAATGCAAAAGATCAAGATCCACCTCAAATTTTTCCTTCTTAAGCTAAAATCTAGTTTCTTGATAAATTTCTTGACGATCATGAGAGAGCTTGCTTAGATGATTAGGTGATTATAACATCCAAATTTTTATCAATTTGAATTTAATTTGCATTTTATGAATTTAATGGATTTTTTGGATTTTATTTGAATTTATTTACTATTATTTAATATGGTCTTTGGTGAAAAGCATTTAAATATTGTGAAAGTTTAAATAAAGTTTTGCTAAAATGATGAAATATTTTATTTGGATTCCTAAAGTCTCAAAATATTTTCCAAAATTTTTCTAGAATTTTTCTTAGATTTTTGCTATTTTATTTGGCTTTGTTTGTTTTTTGATTTATTTTAAATTAAAATGGTATTTAAAATCCTGTGAATAGTATGCGGCCAGCCTGGTTCTATGTGCCAAGCCCATCTCCTGTGCGGCCCATTTCTAGAAAGTTTACTGTTAGCCGTTGGATGGCGATCATGCGATCATTTTCAAGCGGGGGAAAACCCTAATGCACGTGACCGTTGGATCAAGCTTGTACAACTGAGATTCATCGAGGCTTGAAAGACCATGTGGAGGTCTATACTTATGTGTGATGAGTATTTGACTAAATTTGAGCATGGTTTACTTTGGAATTGAGTTTGATTTGAATTGGATTTTCAATTTGAAGCAATTTGAGGTTTGTCTGTCTTTTCCAGTACTACCGGCTTGGAGGCGGTAGCACCAGACCTTCTGAGTATGATTAATTTGATTAATGATTTTATAATAATTATTGTATATCCTTTTGGACATTGCTATGTTATGGGTTTTTCTTGTCTTTAATGATTGCAGGACGACAGTGCTCGATTATGGTAAGGCGGATGATCGGGACTAGGCGAGATATGTCAGAGGTCCAGATGACTGGAGATCGTCGGAAGATGATTGGAGACGGAGTTCGTGCAAGCCAAGAAGACAAGGAAAGGAGATGATGCTAGCTAGATGCCACGTGGATCGACGAGAGTCGTTGAATCGCGGTCTAGTTGATAGGTTAGTGGGTCTAGGTAGTATGCTTTGAAAACTGTGCAAGAAAACCCATTATGTATGTAGGTTTTGGGTTAGCCCTTGTATGGCTATGTGAGTGAGTTAATCCTACCCCTTGGATGAGTCCCTCAACCCTCCTTGGATGAGTGCTTTAGGGTTGAGGGACTCATCCAAGGGTGGTAGGTGGCCCAAGAGTTGTATAAATAGAGGGAAAGGGGTAGCCACCTCCTCTTGAAGGTTGTAGAGATTTGTGTGCTCCTTTAAGGTTTGTCCACTTTATTGTGAGGCTTTGTAAACATCCCTTTCCAGAAATGCAAATCTTTTTCATTCATATTTGAATTTACATTACGCATTTACTTTATATCTTAAATTCAGCATTTAAATTCCTGCAATTTACTTTCTCGCAATTTGGATTTGCCTCCCCTTCTTCTAAATGCTGCTGATCTAGGATGTCTTCAGTGTGCTTAATTGATTTTTCATCTCTCTTGCACCTTAGAATAGACTAGAGATCAAATTTTCTATCAAGTTACAACTCTGTCCAAAACTTATCTTTCATGCAGTAGTCAGTGTTTAATTTTTATAAAAATTTAGAAAAATCATTTTTGAGTGATTATGATTGGATAAAGTAACTCCCATATCCATTTGTGAAAAAATCTGAGAGTCCACTGGATTCACTATTTGGATGCCATGAGGTGAATACCGAGCTCTAAATTTCCTGTTTGAAGTTCCTAACAATCTATGGTATTTAATTTTTCTTGATTTTTCTACAAGGATTTTTAAGGTGGTTTTTGGTGAAATGTTTCATGACTCATTTTCTCATAGGGAGAAAATTCTCAAAATTTCTAGAGCACTAGAATTCCATAAACCCACTCGCTTCATTTGAGAACAGCTCGAAAAATCTGCTTTTGCTTTTCTCGAAAGTGACTTTTGTGATTTAGCCTAATCTCCTTTCTAAAAGTAAGAGTTGAATTAATTCCTTTTTGTTTGGACACTTGACAACCAGGATTGTGATTAAAAAATTCATCACATATTTCATGGTTCCCATCCATGAAAACTAGGGGTACATATAGTTGTCTAGTTGTTCATAATTTCTTTTACGTGATCTTTTCAAGGTCTTAGTTGTAGTATTTTACGATTTTTTTTATTTTGTGACCATTCACCCCCATCGCTCGCTATCTTGATCCTTCAATTGGTATCGAGCCGCTTTTGCTTTTCCATAGATCTTGACCAGCCTCGAGAGCCATGACGACAGCATAAATATTCCACCAAACATCCGATCTTTTGTGGTGTTGATTTTCCTTTCTAGAAGTCTCGAATGGAGTCATACATCACTACCTAGGGTTTTCTGATCTGGCAGAAGGTGAAGCTTCCGTATGATGTTCCTGCCGATGAAAACGTTAGAGCAGGCAATATGGCTGACGTTGAGGCGAATGCTAAGGCAAGGAACATTCTCATACAAAGCCTTAGCCACAATGAGTATGACAGGATTTCTTATATGCGTTCCACTCACGAGATTTGGGTGACTCTCGATGCTTACCATGAGGGCACTACTCAAATCAAGACCGTGAGGCAGGGTTAGCATAAGCGTGAATGCAACAAATGTGAATAACTCACTGGTGAGAGTCTTGACGAGTGTTTTGGTTATTTTACAAAGATTTTAAGCGACATCTGAGTAGTCAGTTGCACATACCCTGACTCGGATAATGCTCAACATTTCTTGATCGCACTTGACCTTCAAGTATGAGAAATGAAAGTGACCACCATGAAGGATACTATCGACTTATCGATCTTGACTCTTGACGGGCTCTATTCCTAACTCAAGACTCATGAGATCGATGTTACAGTCGATGCCCTTGGTCACTGATCCCACTGGATCTTCTCTTGATTTTTCTACTCGATTCTCTCTCGCCTTTATGAGCTAAGTGATGACCAACTAGACAAATTTTCGTAAACTGAACTTGCTCTTTTAACTCATAAATTCTCTCATGTATACAAAAAGGTGAGAGAGAGGAAGAGAGGTGGCGTGGTCACTTGCTTCGTATGTGGTGGCCCCAACCACATTCGAGTGAACTGCCTCAAGTTGGAGAAGGGTAAGAATGACTCGCAGCCGGGAGGAACGACTACACCGCCAAGAACCGCAACAAGAAGCCTCTAGCTCGTGAGCCGGCACGTGAGAAGAAGTACACAACTTTTTGAAGAATAAGAAACTCTTCCACCACATCCTCACTATCCTCACCGACATGAACCTCTCTGACACGGAGAAGTGGAGTGACGAAGGCGAGGACGATCCGCAAGAGAAGAAAGGTGGTGACGAGTTCTCTGGCATGTGCTTCATGGTGGATACCAACGGCATCAGCGACTCCGAGCTCTACAGCGACTCGGATGAGGTACCCTCCTATGACCTACTTAATGAAGCTTTTTGCAAATGTCGGGACCCGAATATGCAAATCCGACCTCTCAGATATATCGTGACTAGTCCAGATCACGCTTAGTGCATACATGCTTAACATTAGTGAATATCACAATCATACATAGCGAAAATAAGGTAAAAGATATTATATGCTAAATATTACTAGTTGAATGACCTTATGGTCAACTTACATAACGAAGCCTCACAGGGCTGAACAACCAAATTGAATCTGCAATGAATGAAGACGAGATAAACCCTCAAGATACCACGCATAACCCGACAAGGCTCGCACCCTAAATATTTGTCCTTCATGGTTCACCTTCTTCAAAGATCGATGAT